>VMDO01015459.1:0-51100 GCA_007922755.1 Pedetes capensis
TGGTTAGTACCTGGATGGGAGACCACCTGGGAACACCAGAAGCTGTAGGCTTGGGAGAAGGACCTGGCAACCCCCTCCCAAAAATCAATCTGCCATTGAAAACCCTATGCACAGCAGAGAAGCACTGACAATAGTGTTTCCCGTTGTACAGAGGGTCGCTATGAGTCGGATACCGACTTGACGGCACCTAACAACAACAGCAACATAACATGTATCAGGCTGGAATTTAGCTCAGTTGATAGAGTGCTTCTCTGCAGTCTCTGAGGTCCTGGGTTCGATTCCCAGTACCACATAAATGAGAAGAGGATGTGGCAATCCACTCCTGAGGCAATCCCGAAACAATCAGCCATTGAAAACCCTATGAGATTCCCTATCAGTCGGACATGACTGGATGGCACCTAACAACAACACATATCATTCAACAATACATTTTGATTTTTACTGGATATTTTTCAACATTTTTATCCCAGCTGACATATATAGTTTTAACTTATTGATTTCACTTTTATGTATTATTTTATATATGAATTACCACAGCATATCAATACTATTGAACTTATTTATTTCCATGCTCTCACTAATAAAATGGATGTTACCCAAAACAATCTAGACCCAGTGTGGTGGTTCATGCCTATAAGTGAAGTGCTCAAAAGGCTGAAGCAGGATGATTTGAAGTTTGAGGGCAGCCTGGGCTACATGGCAAGACCCTGTCTCAAAAATTAATTAATTAATTAATTAATTAAACAAAAAATCTAGTACAAAATACAGAAATGCAATATTAGAATAGGATTTTATTAGAAATGATACATTTCAAGCCAGGCACTGTGCCACTGTGGTACATGCCTGTAATCTCAGTGACTTGGGAGGCAGAGGCAGGAGGGTCACAAGTTGGAGACCAGATGCAGTCTGCATAATTTAGTGAGACCCTATTTCAAAAAGTATAAAAGTGTAAGGTGCAGCTCAGTGACACAGCACTTACAAAGCATGCAAGTGTGAGCCCCTGGGATCAAACTCCAGTACCACAAAAATAAAAAAGAAATGATAAATTTGGAGAGAAATTCATTACAGTGTTTTATGATTTTTTGATATTTTCTCAACTACTCAACTATACTTTAGGTTATTAGGGGAAATTTTTTGAAGGTTCTCAACATATGGACTTTTTCCTTTGAACTATCTTTAGACTCTGATTTTCTAATTTAATTCCACTTTAACCAAAGTATGTGATCTCTCTGTTATTATTATTATTATTATTATTATTATTATTATTATTATTATTATTTGCGGTACTGGGGGTTGAACCCAGGGCCTCGGGCCTGCATGCTTTGCAAGTGCTGGACCACTGAGCTGCGCCCCCTGCCCATTTTGTTTTTTTTAACTTTTTGAGATAGGGTCTTGCTAAATTATGCAGACTGCCTCTGGCCTGGAACTTGTGTTCCTCCCGCCTCCACTGCCCAAGCCGCTGGGATTACAGTGTGTGCCACTGCACCGGCTGTGTTGTCAATTTGTTAAAAATATATTGGGACTTCTTTTATGGGGAAGTATTCCTCTATATATTTAGTGTAAGATTCTAATCATATGTATTAATTCAAGCCTGTAATTTTCTTACCTGTATCTTCTATATCCTCAATTATTTCTTTTTGCTTTGTTTTTTTTCATAAAGATATACTTTTAATGAAATCTTCCTTTATTACTATGGCTGTCAATTTTATCCTTGTGATTTTGAAGTTTTTAATTTGCAGCTTGTCTAAGATTATACAGCTAGATGCAAAGAGTTCATGAGTATTATGTTTTGGGTAATGGTCCCTTTAGTATGATATAATGTCTCCACCAATACCTTTGATTTAAATTCCATTTTATCCTATATTAATGTATATTTGATATGTGTTAGTTTATATTTGACTGACATATCTTTTTGTGTAGTACTTTGTTCCAATGAGTGTCTATAGTCCTTTTGTTTAATGTGCTGTCTTCTAGAAGATGTAAATTCAATTCATTTTCACACAGTATAATAACTGATTTATTTGGTACCCTTTTTAACCAATTTATTTTGAGTTATCTAGTTTTTTGTTCATTTTAGTTTTGCTTTTTTTTGCTTCTATTTCTTCTACCTGTTCTGTTGGATTGATAAAATTTTCTGTTTTTCTCCTGGATGACTTAAACAAAATGAAGAAACTTATTGCATTTTTAGTAGTTATCTAGAAAATGTAAACAAAAATGCTTAAATGCAAACACATATTTAATTGTGAATTTTTCCAAAACTTCTTAAAGCTATTCAGAATTTCAGCTCTCTTCTTCAACATGACTAGAAATTTAGAGTGTGTTGATGGTATACTCTTTGCCTTGTCCTCTTTGGAACTGGGTTTATAGTGGAAATTTGGTATCATTGCCTTGCTGTGAAACAATAACTGTAACAGATCCAACCATCAGGCTAAGTAGGAACTTCATCCATTCTCTTGGCATGAGACTGTAGGAAGGTTCCATCCCAGGGTCCTCATCTCACAGGGCTAGATGCATGACATCCCATGAAGTGAAGCCTGGAAAGGTGTTGGCAATGGTTGTCTTTGTTAAGTGCAGGCAAGCCCTGTCCCAGGCAACAGCAATCCTGGTTCAAGTCCCCCATCTCATACAAACTTTCAGACCAAATATCTCTTGGCTGCCACTGCCCATTTCTCCCCAAGCAGGCCTGTGGCTTCATCCCTTCTCATTGCTTTTGGTTTTGTTGTTGCTGTTATTTTTTTACAGTACTAAAGGGTTGAACCCAGGTCCGTAAGCATACTAGGCAAGTGCTTTACCACTGAGCTGGACACTCATCCCTTTTTTATTTTTATTTTTTTATTTTGAGATAGGATCTTCCTAAGTTGCACAGGCTTCCTCTGACCTTGAACCTTTGATCCTCCAGCCTAAGCCTCCTAAATCACTGGAATTACAGGGGTGCACCACAGTGCCTGGCTTCCACTCCATTTCTAATTCTCAAAGAAGTTTATGTTGTTTTAGTTTAGCCACATATTTTAGACTTTATTATTTTTATTTATTCATTTGTGTTACAAGGGAAAGCAGGTGCTTCAGAACACTGTAGGCAGAATTATTGGTAGAACCATCAGGATTGCAAAATCCAAGGCATTGCAGAATGTCCAGACTCAGAACCAGTTGGTAATACACAGCATAGTTCATCCCTTCATGCTCACTTTCTTTGCTTACTCCCACATTGGTCCCAGGCTCCCAAGGTAGACCTAGTGAACACATATATTCCTCCATATTTGCTTGCTATTTACTTAATTTACCTGTATTTTTTTCATTATAACATGATCACATGATGACAGAATCATTCAATCAAGGCAACAATTAAATCAACAAGGCTTGATTAAATCTTCTGTTCCATGTTATCAAAATTTTAAAACATTTTAGTTTATCTTGCCCTTGTAGTAAAGGAAATAATTGAAGGAAATAATAATGTTAGGAAACATTGGAAGAAAACAATGTTTAGGAGACTTGCCTATTTCATCATAACAACCTGGTAACCAATACATGTTGCTGTGAAATCACTGGCTTCAAGGTGTCTAATTCTACTAGCTAACCTTGATACATTTTCTTCCTCTAATGGGAAGCATTCTTCTTTTGACAATATAATCTTTATTAAAGTATGCAGGTTCTTATAAAAAACAAAAGCATTGCAAAGTTATTTTTGTAAGAATATATCTCTAGGAAAACGTATGTGAATTCTTTCATACAAGAAACTTTTGAAAAACCAGTAGAAAACATAAACAGGGGACAAACATGATAATGATAACAAATGTACTATTAGATGTATTCTATTTTTGCTTCATACATGGTATCTGTATATTAATTTATATTCTTTCAATAAAGTCAATAATTTATGAATTCTTTTTAAGGAAGTTTGGATTCCTGTTAAGACTAATAAGCATCATTTCAGGTTAATGATTTTTCTGAATAGGTCACTGTTCTCACATAGTGTAACTTAGTCTAGCAACTCTGGATATTGGAGTCTTCCTCAAATAAATGCATGTGAACATCACTGTGTGGCTAAAGAAATCACATTATTTTTACAATGTAGAAGAATTGCTAAGCTTTTGCCTTTTTTTTTTTTTGATTAATTTCATGCCTGACTCAGTCAGAGATTAGGCCTTGACACAGGTTATAATTAAATATTGAAATCATGAAGTGCAAGAATGTTTAATTTTTAAAATATGAGTTTTAATTTACCTCATACAGAGAATAGCTCTGGTCACCTGCAGAGATGCATTACACACTACATTGCCTAATGTAGGATGCCTGAATAAGGCTAAGCATACAGTTAAAGTAAACTAATGCAATTTACTGAACAGCAGTCAAATATTTATCCAGTTGATGAAGCAGACTTTATGTGAAACTCAGACAATAATTAAAGAGAAGCCTTGCTTAAAACATGCTTACTCTAGTTTTCACAAATATGTTATATGTTATATCCTTTCTGCATCTTCCATTTTCCTAAACATCTCTGTATACCTGAAAGGTTCTCCAGGATTCTATGGAATTGTATTGAATGCCTTTGTTATTATTTCACAATATTTTAGAGCTAGAACAATACATTGACTCCAAGAGCACCTCCCACCTCTTTTTCTTGAACCCATACCTATTACAATGTGACTTTACAGTGCTTCTCATCCGGAGTGAAATCTATTTCCCCAGTTTTGAATGCTCCTGTCTTTTGACTTGCTTTGGCTAATAGAACATGACAGCTGTATTTTCGTGCCTCTTCAGAATGTCTGCTTCAAGAGACTGAATGCTTTCTGTCCTTTGGAATTCTTCCATAGGCATGAGAGCAAGCCCTGACTGACTCCTGGAGGAAGAGAGACCACATGGAGCCCAGCATGGACAACTCCCAGTCACACTGTTACCTTACCACAGTGAATCCAACTGGGATGGGCTGAGCCCAACCTGGGATGCAGATCAACCCAAATTACTTGCAGACTCATGAGAAATAATGACTTTTTGCTATTTAAGCCATTACATTTATGATTGTTTGTTATACCACAATAGAAAATTGGAGCAAGATTTAGAGATCTCATCTAAACTCTCCATTTTACAGATGAAACAATAGAGACCTAGAGAGGATAAACACCTTAATTACATTTATCTTCTGTCATTAGCAGAAGCAGGTTTAGAGATTATATCCCCCAGCAAGTCAGCCAAAGCTCTCTGCATTATGCAATACTGCTTTTCTGTGTCTTCTTTTTGACAATTGGCAACAAAGATCAAAAATGCCTACCAAGAGAATTAAAGTTTCAGCATAATAAAACAGCATTTTTAAAGAATAGTTTCAAGGGGTGTGTGTGTGTGTGTGTGTGTGTGTGTGTGTGTGTACATGACAACCAAAATATAGAATTATTTGACAATATTTCTTTATCCTCTTTTTAGAATTATATGAAGAGAATTATGAATGACACAACAGAGACTGTTTTCAAGTGGAGTAATCCTATAATTTTCAGTTATTGTGAAATTACCATTAATTTGCACTTTTGGAATATTTTTCATATGCTAAAGTTAATAGGGTCTTTTAAGAGCTTTAACAGGACTAAAATTTTCTCTGAATCTCATTGCATCTAAAACTATCACATGAAAAATTAATAATACATAGTACATTGGAGTCATCCTTGCATTAAGTATCTCAGATGATGAGCATTTAAAATTTGTTCAGATACTTGGATTATGTTGAATGAATGAACAAAGTCTACTGTACCTGCAACTCTTAGGCACTGTAGCATTGGTTTTGGAAGTTTTGCTCATCCAAATCACCTTGATAGCTTGTTTAATCACAAATTGCTGGACTCTGCTACCAGAGTTTCTGATTAGGTAAATCTGGGGTGGTGACCGAGGATTTGCTAATAAGTTTGTAGGTGATACTGAGGCAGCTCATCGGAGGAGCCACACTTTGAAAACCTCTGCTTCATAGTTTTCAATAATTTTGGAAATAATCTATAAATACTCCATCTTAAGATATACCTTAATACAATATTTTAGGGGAAGTTAAAGGATGTATATGAACTACGTTAGCAGGTTACATACTGCTAACTGCATAAGTAATTTAGGCAGTACAAAATTCTGTAGATGCGACAGTCACTCTACTTACAGTTTGACCAGTCTTGACTTTGGTTGGATTATGTCCAGACTCTGCCCACAGACCTTGACTGAGGGGAGAGTTTGTTTTAAAAAACTAAACACTCATACTGTCACAAGACTCATAATATTTGGAATGCAGGAAAATTAGCTCCAATGATCATCCTCCAAAGGGAAATAATTTGCCAAAGTTTTTAAAAGGTAAAGAAATGCGTATTTCCAATCCACAGCCAGTTTTTTTTTAATGAGCGTATTCACATAACACTTTCCATGACAGCTTCTGCTTTCCATCACTCAACTCTTTGTGAAAATAGTCCATTTTTGGCTTACTGACTGTGTGTTTGGGCTTAATCCAAAAATTAACTTCTCGAAAGGTTTTTAAAAAATGATTTCAGTTATTTTTAATTCCTGACTGCTTCAAATAAAGAAAACAAACTATGGAAAGGGTAGTGGGATTTTAATTGCATTTTTTTACATTTAAATATCAGATAACTTCCTAATGGACTTTAACGTATCTATGTCTTCTATAGAAATCCCATGCCTTCCTCAATTTGAAAAGACAGCTGAGATTAGAAAAAGATTGGTGTCGGAAAATATCCTCTGAGAAAACACACACAAAGGCGTATATATGTCCTGAACTCTGGAGTATGCACTTAAAAGGCGCCAGCCAACTCCATCTTTCTTTTTCTGGTAAACATGCCTCACTGGATATTCAGAGAGCTCACTTTGTGAAGGGCCCGTGCAGTATTGTTTATACTTTTTATCCGTATGGTTTTTCTCCCCCCTCCTTAAAAGTTCATTTTCCCTGTTTTTCTGTACTTCTTTGGTTATCCTCTTCTTATAAGGGGAAAAAAAAATCCAAACTGAGCTAATGAAGCATTAGATAGATATTTTCTTTCCTTTTCTATTTTTAACATTCTTTTAGCCTACACTTTCCTCATCTTTGAAGTGTAGAGTGAAAGTTCCTGGATACAGAACACAATAGTTATCTTGAAGTAACAGGTCTCAATCGAGGAGTGATTTCTCAGGGACAGATTTATTCTGATCCTAAACAAAGCTTTCCTCTTCCCAAACAAAAGGGACTCTTTAATATCTGATGATATCCACACACTTTTTAATGTTTAGTGACATCTTTTAATAATTTATAAACTTTGTCTCTGTGTTAGTGGCATTACTACAGTTAAGTGTCTTTTAATACTAAGAAAATTATTTTTCCTATGTAGACATAGAATTTCTATCTATGAATGGTTTCAATATCTTCCTGAATATTTCCCAATTAACTCCAATTTACAGTGATCCCTTGAACCCATGTGGCTTCAATGTTTGCTTCTCCTTTCATATTTATCTGCTATGATCTTATGATGATGCCAGCTAACTTTTTCCAGACATGAGTGCTATCTACCTAATTGAGTTTTAAGTGGCCCTGGGAGAGAGACTTCATGGGGATTTGGAGTGTCACTATGGCTTGCATGTATATGGTGACACCCCATGAGAATGTGCTAACCAACGGACAGATGGGATGACTGAGTCAATCCTCTCACTTGGGGGTTGAGATGGCTGCAATGGGTGAGAATGAAATCGTAACACCTAGAGAATGATTTCCCATCAGTTAAAGGTTTCTTTGGCTAAAAGCAACCCCAGAACAGGGGACTAAAGGAAGAAGGAAGAGCAACAATGCCATGACCTACAATAATCATTTATGGCTAAAGAAATGACATGTTGAAAGAAATGACAGTTAAAAGACACGAAATAATCACTGTGTAACAGGTAAGGATGCAGCCTAACCAATTGTTTCAGTGCCTGTAGTGAGGCATATTAGTCTGTAAGGTAAGAAAAGGGTGGTTCCTAGAAGGAAGGGCTGACCTTCACACCAGGAATGCACAAATACATTCTGAGGTGGTGCAAGAAGAAAGACACAACGAGGTCAGGGAACTTCATTTGTGCCAAGTCATCGAGAGACTTCTCCCCTCAAGGTAGCCGTAATACTATACGCCAGGAAAAGCACCTGCCCTTATCTGGCCAGACATCCGCTGGGTCTGCCAACTTCTTTCTTTTTACCTATATATTGAAGGAATTTTCCCTTTTAATGTCAAATAAGTACAGTTGTAGGCAGAAGCTGTAGACAGAAATGCTAGCTGACAAATGACAAGCTCTCCTATACTAGAACATTCTTCAAGGGATAAATTAATGCATTTCTATTAGGGAAATTATATACATGAATAATTATAATTAGAATGATCTTTCTAAAATGTAGCCTATTTTTAAACTTATCTCTCTTCCCACTTCCCACACCCTACTTGACACACACACACACACACACACACACACACACACACACCCCTATTTATATATGACTATGGCTTAGTGCTTCCATCATCATTCATGTGTGTTAAAGTTGATGCCAGTATTACTGTGTCTTGGAATGATACAATACAGGTCCAAGTCTCTATTCCATCATTTACCACTCAGAAATAAATCTATAGGTTTATGTTCAGAAATAAATCTATAGGTTTATGTGCCTGTATTGTGTAACTGTCTCCTAGTCATGAATTTATTTTCCTATGTGTACTTTTATAGCTATTGCATATTTAACTATTATATTAAGTACATTTAAAGATTCATAGTTTCAAAAATTACTACATGCTAAAATAGAAACCTATATTGAAGTATGCCAACTATTTAACTATGCATATAAATGCCACAAAACAGTTCAAAACACTAAATAATGTTATATCCAAATAAACAACTACAAGAACAGAGGTCAAATATGATTATACTCAAGAGAATTTCAATAAGACATCTATAAGCTCACAGACTATGAAAACTTCAGTGACCCAAATAGTTAAAAAGTTGCAACCAACAGCTATAATTTTCATCCAGAGAGAGAGATGGTTTCACCAAACTTGACAATATTTTAATGCTCACAATCTGTCATGACTCAACCCATGTGGCTGGAGTGGGCAATGCTGACAGACCCACACCCTCTTTAAATGGAAGGTAATATGGGGTATTAGCTATAATTTCCATGGGAATGGATATTTCCAGATTTACAAAGCAGATGTGTAGACAGGGTGCTAGACAAAGGATCAAATATCTCAATCAAGTCTGCTGTGTTGAACAACTCCTGGGATCAATATTTGTACTATCATATGTATCTCTATCCCCTACGAAGACCAACAAAACTATACAAGGAGGTCTGACTTACTTTCTAGTTCTAGCATGTAGAAATTGCATTTACTGAAAAGCATTAACTCTTCACTTGAGCCCATAAAGTAACTACAAGCAAAATAAAAGCCTGGCATCTCTGACTTCATTTTGTATCTGTCTCCTTTGCTCGGGCCAAGTTCCTACTCAACTCTGCACATAAGAGTTTTAGACGTTCAATGAGCATTTGTCTAAAAATTGATACTGACCTATCTGATCTCCCTTCAAGGCTGAAGGCACAAAAGTATCTTAGTAACACCTTTTAAACACCCTAATCCAGCTTCCTAAAAAGCACCTGAAAGACTCTAATCATTTTCCTAAACCCTCAGTCACTTTGGTTTTCAGAAACAGCAGAGTTTTGCAGACAGATCACCCAATGTAAGATCACTTCTAAGCAAAAGCAATCAACTCATGGGAACTGGACTGTCCTCTCAAATGATAAACTTCTCCAGGGTAATCTTGTAGAACCAAAAGTGAAGAATGGTCAATCAGATCACTGTCTAATTACGCATGGCTTTTGCCCCCACCTCAGTTCTTCCTCTGTTTAAAACTAAAGCTCATGTCAGTACCCCAAAGATGGACCAGAATATTTAACTTCCATCTTTTTAAAATTTCCATTTTGATTATAGTCTTTTCCTGCCCTTTCACCACTACTTTTGTTTGTCAGTGGGGCGGGGGGGGGGGGGGTTAAGTGGCTAGATGTAACAATGTTGGAAACTCTGGAGTCAGGCCTTACCATAAGACTCCAGTTATATGAACTTGGGCAAATCATTTCACTTCCCTGACTTCTACATCAGGAGTTATTAGTTTATTTTGTGTACTGTATAGCCCCTTCTTAACCTAGAAAAAATTATGGACATTTTCTCAGAATGACATTTCTAGTTGAATAAAATAATAGAGGATTTTGAAAAATCTAATTATTAATTTTTCTGATATAGTAACAAATTTTCTTCATTACCATATTAAATATCAGCATCAAAAGACAAGTCTCATGACATAATTTTGAAATAATGGTGAATATAAATATTTTGAGATATCTACAACTATAATATGGTATGAAATGTATCAAATATACTGATGATAAAATGATAAGTACCTATAATATTATTGTCTTTTTGTCGGGGTTTGGCTTAGGGCCAGCAAAGGACAAAGCCTTGCCCTGACACAAGATGGGTGTTGGGAACCCTCAGGACCGGGATGATGGAATGGCCGGGGATGCCAAAGAAGGGCCTCGGGAGACCTTCTATGAAAAATCAGGAAAGGGAAACTTTATTGGGCTGATCCCTCAGGGAGGGACAACCAGCAATCTGCCCTTTGCAAGTGACAGCTCAAGGATAGCAGCATAAAATGCTGCTGCCTTACTGATGTTACAGCTAGCAAGGCTACAACTCAGATGGTATCTGGAAGATGCTGGAGGTCCGCTGGTCTTAACTCTGGCAGCTTGCCTTCTCTACCCTCCTCCTTCCCAGGGTTAGGAGGAATTGGAGGGCGCTTCCTACCTTGCTAGTAGCCTTCTGGGCTTCAGGGCCCATGGGCTTGACCCGCTGGCTTGATTGTAGGCTGCCACAGAATTGGGGAGCACTGGATCAAGATAATGGGGTCCAGACAGCAAGTGGAGAATGGTGAAGGGTGAAGGTGAGGTCCAGGAGCCTGTTTATATAGGCTCCTAGAAGGGCGTGTGTACTCAAGCAGCCAATCAGGGTGCATTCCTGGCAGGTATGACAGCTTACCTAATTAGGCAGGTATGACAGTCTACCTAATTAGGGTCTCTCTGATCAGCCTGAGGGACTGACTTCTGGATGACCCCAGGCCACATTCTAGTCACCCCTTTCTTCCTCCTCCCATTGAGTGACCAAAGATAGCCCCTGACCAGCTAGACCTTATCCTAACCACCTCTAACCTGATTGGTCACCCCAAGCCTCCTGATTGGCTCCTACAGAACTCTATATGATTGGTACCCTGTCATACCTGCCAGCTGGGACAGTTATTCAAATAGGCTGATTTTGGGGTGCATTTTGGATTGGTGGGTAAATTGTGGAGGGGACCAATCATATTGAGTTCTTTAGGAGACAATCAGGAGGCTTGGGGTGACCAATCGGGGTAGAGGTGGTTAGGATAAGGTCTAGCTGGTCAGGGGCCATCTTTGGTCACTCAATGGGAAGAGGAAGAAAGGAATGACTAACTAGAATGTGGCCTGGGGTCATCCAGAAGTCAGTTCCTCAAGCTGATCAGAGAGACCCTAATTAGGGGGGTGCTTTTTAGAAATCCCCAAAACTTTTTGTCATTACATTCATTAAGCTTTATTTAGAGGTTCATGAAAAAGAGATTTAATTTTTTCCCTCATTCAAGTTTAAAGACTTCCTGAATGCTACCTATGGACAAACCATTGCCCCTTACCTATTTATGGAAAATTGAAGAAAAAGCACTTGCCTTCTAGAAATAATTGGGTGGGGCAGGATTAGATAAAGTTAGTCCAACAAGTATTTAGTGGATAATTTTTATTTTCCAGTGGATAATTTTTATTTTACTTTTATTTTAGAGTTGAGGACACTCCAATGAACCTAAGAAACATTGTCTGTGGAAAAATATCTCAGTGGATAATAGATATATATATATTGTGTCAGGGGATAGAGCAATGATAAGCCAAATGAACGAGTGTAAGGAGTACAGGAGAGATCCAGGAGAAGACAGGGTGAAAAGCTACCACAGCAGCAGAAATCTGAAGGTGGCAAAAGATAAGGAGCTACAAGGACACCTGGGAAAAGGGGTCTACAAATGGTATATTGTTTAGTATAACCTTTCATCTGATGACAATCAATGAGCAAGTGTTAAACTGACACACAACGGAAATACTAAGACTTCTTGGTAAAATTATGAATTTATTCTAAGTTTAATATATAAATTATTTTATATATCTTTGAAAACTGTTTTATTCAGTTTTATAGTATGCAATCTTTTAGCACAACTTCTTTTGTGCCTATCACTATATTTAATCAAATTAATTAAATTATTCCTAACGAGATCCCTACAAGTTAGGACCTACTATTACCCCACTTTATAGATAAGAAAATGAAGGATCAGAGAGATTAAATCAATTGTTCATATTTAACAAGTAAATATAAGTAGTAGGGTCAGGGTTTGACTTCAGTCAATATCGTACCCAAGCCTATATTTTGTCTGACATGGCATACCACATTTTGAAACTGCATATTGTTCTTTGGCGAGAGAGCAATCCTTACTAAGTACTATATTTTAAAAGTATCCAAGGTAGTTTAGAATTTTGTGTTAAATGAGTAAAAGTTTCACTATGGAAAATGTTCAAGGAACAAAAGATGGACCACAAAAGGGTCAGAAAAAGAAAAAGACATTCCTAATTAGGAAAAAGGCAGCCATTAGAACACTCTACTGGAAAAAATTATAGTCACCTATAGTCTTTAGTATCTGTGATTACAAAAAATCTTTAATTAAAAAAATTGAGGAAAGTTTCCGAAAAGACAGTGTGAGATGTTTTCTATAATTACAGGAACAGTCCTGGACCCTTAGCTATAGGAGCTTGACATGAGTGTGTTGGACAATAGGATAGATTTTGAAAAGGTCCAGAGGCTTTACAAAGCAAGTGAGAATAAATGAATGAGAAGAACAAAGTAATATCATGTAAGGCAAACCTAGCAAATTTTAGAAAGTGAGATTGAACAGTGAAACTTCTTATTCAACTTAATATTTTTCCTTAATTTTCTTTTCAACTTGGTTTTCTTTTTTAATGTTTTTATTAGTGGATATGGATGTACAAAGGAGTTTCATTGTGACATTTCCACACATGCATAAAATATACATTACTTTGATCTTATTACCCCCTCTATTACTCTTGCTTGGGGCTGGGATTTAGCTCAGTTGGTAGAGCACTGTGCTGCAGTCTCTGAGGTCCTCGGTTTGATTCCCAGCACCACAAAAATGGGAGAAGGATGTGGCAATCCACTCCCTAAGCAATCCCGAAACAGTCAGCCATTGAAAAACCCTCTGAGGGTTGCTATGAGTCAAATTCGACTTGACAGCACCTAACAACAACAACAATTATTCTTGCTTACCCTCCTTTCCCCTTCCACATACCTAGTTTCATGTCCTTCTTTATTTATTCCTAATTTCTGCATATGAGAGAAAGCATGTGAGACTTATTTAATTTGTTTTCTTGATCCTTCTTTTAAGACATGTACTGGAATAGCTCCAGTGAGAGATGAGAAAGCATGAAGAAAAGCAGAAGCAGTGGAGATGGCTGGTGAGGAAAGAACGGATGCACATGATACTTAATTTTGACAGGGAGGGTACAGCGAGGGTGTGTGTCACACAGTACAGCCCAGGTTGTCTTTAGTTTCTGCCAGGAGTGGCTGGAGAAGTGGTATGTTATCATCAAGACAACAAAAGTGGGAGAAAGAGAAGGAAGGAAGTATAAATTTGGACAAGTTGATTTTTAGGTAACTTTGGAAGCTCCAGATGGCAATGACTAGTAGGCAATTGTATAAGCACATCTGGAACTCAGTAGAGAAATCTGAGCTGGAAATAGAGATTCAAGAATGATCAGCGTGTAGATAAAGAGAGAAAATGACACCAAATATTTAAGGCATGTCCAAAGGGTAGAGGAGGCAAAGGAAATGGCAATGGAATATTTAGAGTGGCCCAAAGAGCAAAGAGTGTATCCATTGCCATCACAGAGAAGTCAAGTAAGAATTGGGGATCAGGAGTTGAGAGGTAAAGGGGTCCATGTATTGGAGCCTTTGACAAAGCAGTTGTGTTGGTGTAATGGCAAAACATTTGAAGGTCATGAAATGGAGGTGAATAGGAAGGTAAAATTATAATCATTCTATTTATAAACTGAATGGCAAAATCATGTGAGAGAGAGAGGGAGAGAGAGAGAGAAGCTAGATGCCAAGACATAACAAACAAATGGAGAGGTGGGCACTGTCTGAAAAAGAACGGTTGATGGATAAGTCCCTAGGAAAAGCAAGAGGAGCACTGGTTTTACCTGTCGAAATGATAGTAGGCCTCTCTGGCAATGAGTAAGTGGGGCCAAGGTGGTACGAAATCTTGCAATTCATTAGACACAATGAAGTATGTTTCCATGTGCTGAGTAACTGTCAAATTTCCCGGACATTTATGTATGTGAATAATCTGTTTGCAGTGATAACTGTGTTGTACATGTAAACCAGAATACCTCTGCTTTTTTGTTTATTTGTTTTGTTTTTTGCAGTACTAAAGGGTTGAACCCAGGGCCCTGGAATACTAGGCAAGTGCTCTACCACTGAGGTGCACCCTTACTCCCCGCTTTCTTTGCATTTTTTATTTTGAGATAGGGTCTCACCAAGTTGCACAGGCTGCCTCTGGCTTTGAACTCGCCATCCTCCTGCCTCACCCTCCCAAGTCCCTGAGATTATAAGAGTGTGATACAGCACCAGATTCTGCATAGTTTAAATACATGCACATTTTCTAGGACTATAACTACTGTGTAATTCAGGGGAAAACTGATTTTGTTTTATGGAGACTTTTACCAAGTATTGGTCATACTTTCCAAAATTCACATCATCAGAAACTGTAGTTCATTGTTATTAAGTCACTGATAGCACACATCCATGATTCTGTTTTATAGCCATTCTGTTTATGAAAATTCTATAAAAATCAGCATCTTTGCCTCATGAGATCACACTTGACAACTTACATCCCGAAGCATGAAGTACATGTTTCAGTGTAGATCATGTTCCTTTTATTACCTTTCCTATCAATCTGCTTCCTTTTACTCTCCCAGAGTCAAATTTCTTGATGGCAGGATTTATTTTTATTCATCTGCACAATCTGTGGAACAAATAAATGGTATGATAGAGAGTTCAGGCTGATTAACTGTTTGTTAAATGAAAAATTAAACTAACAAATAAGTGAATGAATTAGAAACAACTGTCTTTTCAGTATAGTTATCTTCCCGTAGGGGTTATGATATTCAACATCTATACCAGACTAATTTGGCAGGTTTCAAAGTTCAAACTTCCCAATAAATGAGGCTTAGAAAAAGTTAAAGAATTTGACCAAGGTAGGCAGCTATTAAGTGGGAAAAAATACAAATTTAAACCATATCTCCTTACTCTTTTCAATTAAATGTGTTTGCCACTGGTGAGAGGTGAGAGAGAATAAATATCTAAAAACTACACTTTTTATAGAAGAGAAACTTTTCTCTAAAATCCTTGTGAACTTCTTTTGTTAATACTATACTGGAACATAAAAGATTCAGTGTGCTCTGGGGAGATGCTTTAGGATGCAGGAAGTTTAGAAGAGCTGAGAAAAAAAAATGAAAGAGAGGAGGTTTATGTTATAAGCCTTTCACTTCATTTTTGGTCTACAGAATAAGGAAATACTTCTGAGAGCCATTTTAATAGATAAGCATCATGTTAATAATCCAATTTAGGGATAAATATATTCTGAGGGTTTTTTGCCTAGTAGTATTAATAATATCCTTTTATCTCTCTGGAGGGGCACAGTCTTCTTAGATATCTTTTATTTAGCTGAATTCAGTGTAAATAAAGATGACAAGCCTTATGGTTCAGTAGGTGGTCAGCCACTAGTGGCTTTATATAATGATGATAAATAGGAGGTGGAAATGTTAAATCGAGGAGGAGTATCCTGGAAGGGAGGCTCAGCAACTTCATATTTTCAAAGATCACTAATCACTAGATTGATAAACCTGTTTAGTATGATACATATGTCTGTATTAACCAGTTATTCCTTTATGGAAGTCCATACTCAACATAACTAAAGTCTATTTGACCACTTAGAATACCATTTGCATTTCTATATTCTCTCTGAGCCCATCTCCCTCCCTTTCCTTTAGCTTACTATAGCATGTACTTATTAAGCTTCTTTGGCTCTGGGCACTGAGTGTGTGTGTGTGTGTTGTACAGAAAATGTTTATTATACAACAGACCCTTTAAATGGATTATCTTATATAATCTTCACAACAAACTTGCAAGACAGATACCCTGACTATTTCCATTATACAGAGGAGGAACCCCTGGAAGTGAACATCTTGCCAAGACAATACAAACAAGTGGTAGGTGGGGATTTGACCCCAGCTTCAAAATAAGACAAGGACTTTGACTACATTTTTTCACCATCCCATCCCTAGCATACAGAAAATCCTCAACAAATACTCGTTAGAGGTGTGTATGTGTCACATTCTCACCATTTCTGCCCTCCCCCCACCTCCTCCACCGCTACAGGGAGTTGAGAAGGCATCTGCAATTCAAGATGATCTGTCCTGACTGAAAACAGCAGTTCAAAACTGTTGGGAGGAGAGAAGAACTTGGAAAGTTGAAGGAAGGAAAGCACTTAAAAAGGATCAAGATTTCTTCCTAACTCCTGTATGCTTTGAAGGTGCTGTGTCTTCTGGCCTTCTTTGGGAGCAATATCCAGCTCTTAGGAGACTCATTGTCACTGAGCAAGTGCAGGCTCATAGGAGGAGTGTAAGGCCACCACAGCATCCACATGTCTTTTCCAAAACTACCCCCCACCCACACATATACACACACTCTTGATTCACCTTTTTTTTTGGAAACAGGTTTCACTAACATCTGTGAAATTAATACTAACTCTGTAAAATCCTGCATAAGGGCTAAGGTTAAGCTATATTTTTCCTTTTTGTATCATTGATATAATTTAGTGAGCTTGGAATCCAAGTCCATCTGGACTTGAATTCCAGCTTCAAAGAAAATAAGCTGCATGGTCTTGGGCAAGGCCTTTGGCCTCTCTGAGCTGCGGTCCTTTTCACTATAAAATCAGCTGATGGTGTTTGCCCCACAGGGTTACTATGAAAATGGTCACATGAGATAATTCAGAGATTTGGCGGCACTTGGGAAGTGTTTAGAATCGGGCCAATTGTCAGTCTGTGAGTTTGAGCAAGTTTCTTTATTTTTCATTTCTAACAGCTGGAGTAATAATATCTAGTGAATATGATTGTGATAAAGATTTAATGAGATGATATATTTAACAAAATAGCAGAAAGCCCAATGTATAGTTGTTGTTTGACACATGCTTGTCCCAATCATTTTCCCATTCCTTCCCCTCAACTGCAGAAATCTGTCTTATCACTGCCCTTCATGCTGTACATAACTTCCTGAACCATCATCTCTTTATGGTCTATTCCATAGCTTTTATTTTCCCATCATCTAACAACTTATAATTTAGCTCATATGTCTTACTATTTTCCAGGTGTCCTGCCTCTACCTCAATCACATACGTCAGTGCTGTGATCAAACATCCCACCCCTGCTCATGACCTTTCATTGCCATTATATTCACCAAAGGCATTCCATTATGAATTAAGACCAACTTCCTACCATCTGCAAAGTCCTCCACCCCGTAAAAACAGAAAATGAAATGTGTCTCTTTCATCCTAATTCATGTCTGTAATTTTGTTAAAGCAGGCATTGTTTTAGCTTGTCTTATTTTATTTTATTTTATTTTATTTTTTTCCAATTTGACACTGAGACTGACATACACTTCCACCCTATCCCAGAGTTCATATACCTGTGTTGGAAGGCTTGGGACAATGGGAATGGGGAAAATGTTCTGGTTTGCCTCCAAAGTCCTGTGTGTCTCCAAAGCCTTATCAGATCTTCTGTCAATCATCCCACAATGCAAGATAGAGAAAAAGGAAGTTTTCAAAGAATGACCCCTATTCCCAAGTGTCCAATGGACCATCAGGTGTCTAGAATTCCATGCATTCTATACTGTTGCATGACAGCCAGATTAGGATTGTAAATCATGTAGGGAAGTGGTGTCATGTTATAGGCATTTTCACTATTTCAATCTTTGGGGGGAGATTATACCTAAAGTAGAAATAAAGTTGATGAAAATGTTACAGATGGTTTATACACTAATGACAAGGATCTGAACAAGATAGTTTTGTTTGTTTGTCTGGTGGCTTGTTTGGTTTTTTAGAGTTAATTTTTTTAAAAACCTGAAAATTAGAAATGTTGTATGGGAAGTGGAATGGCTTAATGAACTCATGGTTGTGAAGAGAGAGATTGAAAGAGCAAATTCTAAAATGGGCTCAGCCTTGGTCCTGCTTGATTGGCACCAGAGTAATATTCCCCACACGGACTGTGGAGTTGAAAAAGGGAGTATGTTCCAGTAAAAAGTTAAAATCTTGACATTTGCCATGTTAAACATGAGGTGGTAATGAGACAGCAGGAAGCTACTTTGGTGAGCCAGCAGGAAAACAAGGCTAAACGGCTGGAGAGCATGGCATGTGGAGGTAAAAACTGACGGATTCATTAGGTAATCATACTTTTCACCTATGCAGCATTGCGCTTTACTGTTTACAAAACTCTACAATAGATATTATCTTGAGTCCTCAAAACAACCCAGGAAGGCAGGTATTATTATTCACTTCTTATAGAAATGGGGACAGACATTCTGACAGTCATTTGTTTTGGACACTGAACCTATTGGTAAGTGCTAGAAATATGGCTCCAGGTAAGGTTCCCCATTGCCAAGTTCCACAGGCCTTCCACAACCCCAAGCAGGCAGTTATAAAAGTTCCCTCACTTTTGCCCCTTCAGAGGTGGAAAGATCCAAGCTTTATGGAATTATGCTCTCCTACTAACAGTTTGTCTACTAGAACTTTCTCGTGGATCAAAGTCACATAGTAACTGACGAAGAGCCTTGGCCTGTGAGTGCCTACTTCCCCCAATGTCTTCTGACATACTTAGTATAGAAGGAGAGGTGCCTTTTTCTTCTGCCTTCTTGCTAACAAAGCCAGAGTTGATGCAGGGAAGCAGACCTACTCAGGGTAACACTGGATTGTTCTACATCAATTGAGGAGGCCTCACTCCCATTATCTGTCACTGATTAGGATAGAGGAGAAGGTACAGGGTGCAACAGGTCCTACAGTTATGTGCACAAAGGGGTTTCTTGTTTCTGAAAAGATTGGGACAAGGTAACCTCTTTACTGAATGTGTTTCAAGAGCTACAATCTCATAAAGGTGAAACAATCACAAAAAGATGTCTATACTAAGGACAGGTGGCAAAAAAATTGAGGACTTGATGATATTTTGAAACTTCTAGTGGGAAAATCTTGAAATTTTTCTTGCCCTTTGACTTTCTATTAGGTAAAATAATATACTTCATTTTTGTTTAAGATTATTTAAGAAATTGAGTTTTCTGTTTCTTGCAGATGATAGACTCCTGATTCCACCAGCCTGAACCTTTATTTTTACAAATCAGATCTCTGACATTTGATATATTAATTAACCTAAATGATTTTTTCCATCAATTTTTACTTGGGCACACATATTTAATTGTTTCTCCAATAAAATCAAACACACATACTTTTGTTAACAAATGACTACACGTATATGGATGTAGCTAGTTTATTTTTCTTAAGCAAAGTACAAGCCTGAAAGCAGATTTCCTTTTTATGTAATTTCTCATGATTTCCTTACCTTAAATACACATATGCCAAGATATGGAGACAGATGATAGTTGATAGATTAGATGGATGCATAGGTAAATATAAGATTCCTAGGTGGGTGCAATGTCACATGTCTGCAATCCCATTGACTAGGGAGGCTGGGCAAGTGGATTGTGAGGTTGGGGCCAGAAGCATCCTGTGCAATTTAACAAAACCTCTCTCAAAACATAAAATAAAAAAGGGGCTGGAGGTGCAGCTCAATGACAGAGCACTTGCCTAGCTGTTGTTGTTGTTGTTAGGTGCTGTCGAGTCAGTATCCAACTCATAGTGACCCTACGTACAATAGGCGAAACAGTATTGTTACTGCTTCTCTTCTATTTATTGGATTTTCCATGACAGATTGGTTTTGGGAGTGGGTTGCTGGGTCCTGCTCCAAGCCTATAGCACCTGGCATTCCCAAGAGGTCTCCCATCCAAGTATTAACCAGGCCTGGCCCTGCTTAGCCTTGGAGATCTGATAGGATTGAACTCCACCGTGCTATAGCTGCAGGCCTTGCCTAGCTAGAATATGCAAAACCCCAGGCTTTGTCCCCTAGTACTGCAGAAAAATAATAATAATAATAATAATAATTTTAAAATATAATAAAAATAATATTCCTAGTCTCTGATCTATTTTCACAGATCTATAGAAACTTAGAATTTAGAACTTTCTTTGTAAATGGCTATTTCTCTTTTTCCTTTCAGCCTGTAATATAAAATGTTGTCCCCAAAACATCTGATTTTTCTTCCTTTCCTCATTGCTATCTCTGATTCTGACTCTATTTTATTAACATCCTCCTAGAAAATGTTAACACTCTTGTTAGGACCATGCACACAGATAACTGCTGGGGAACCTCACAGGCTACAGATTGCTGAGATGTGTGACTGAGATGAGTACTTGCACCACTTGCAGGGGGCTCAGCTTAGAAGAACATCATCCCAAGAAAGTGCTTATACACTGTAAGTGCCCTTGCAGAGCCCAAAGGTTACAAGCACTTCATTTTACTTCATGAATAGTAGATTATGTCAATTTTGACTTGATAAGATAATGCTAAACGCATAAAGGCTGGGATTTAGCTCAGTTGGTAGAGCGCTGCGCTGCAGTCTCTGAGGTCTCGAGTTCAATTCCCAGCACCGCAAAAACGGGAGAAGGACCTGGCAATCCACTCCCAAGGCAATCCCGAAGCACTCAGCCACTGAAAACCCTATGAGGGTCGCTATGAGTCGGATACCGACTCGACGGCACCTAACAACAACAACAACAAACGCATAAAAGTAAACAATAGAGTATTTTATTCCATGCATTGTCCAAATGATCCTTGTTGTTGTTAGGTGTCATTGAGTCAGTATCCCACTCATAGTAAACCTATGTACAACAGACCAAAGAGTATTGTTACTGTTTCTCTGCTATTCTTAGGGTTCTCGATGGCAGATTGTTTTTGGAGATTGTGTTGCCAGATCCTTCTCCCAAGCCAACAGTACCTAGTATTCCCAGGAGGTCTCTGATCAAAGTACGAGCCAGGCCCAACCCTGCTTAGCTTCTGAGATCTGATTGGATTGGACAGCATAGTGGTACAGCTGCAGGCAAATATTCCTTGGTGAAGGATAAATAATAGCTGATGGTCATCTATACTAATTCCATTGTTAAGTCTAAGAGTGTGCCAATTTCATATTGTATAGATTCACTTGTACTGAGTGTAAACAGTGTTTGTGAGTGATGTGAATACATTATCACGGTGTATGTGATGTTCATTTTACATGAACTGCTAGCTCTGCTCCAGGATGCTTATGATAATGAGATGTTGCTTTTCTTGAAGTTTTCCCAGTGAGTAACCATTTTTAATAAATAAAATAAAATATGGATCCCTAGAAAATTTGATAGCTCTTTCATTTATAGGAATTTTTTTAAGTAAAGTATGTATCTCAAAAGTAGAGTCCTTCATATTACTTAATCTGGAAGCTATTTCTGTCCTGTTCTTTGGAGATTTTTTTTGTAATTACAGCTGCCTGCCATGGTCCTTTTAGTGGACAAGGTTGCAGAATGAAGAGCTAGATTATTTTGTTAGGATTTCTCAGCTGTTGGGTTTCCCTTGTTGGTTTGGAAGAAAAAAATTATTTTATTTCATTTGTGATGTATAAATGATGCCAAATTCCTATTTGAAGTTGTTGGACTGTGATTACTAGTAGAACTATAACCTTACTTATTCAAATCACTAGAGTTCATGGTAAGTCTGACATTTACAGAATTAATGAACTAAATAATTAAGTGACCTAGTAAGCGAATTGGTAAACCAGAACTATTAATCTTTTAATGAATTCTTTACTATCACTTAAATAATATTTTTGCATAATTTTAAAAGCTTATAGTAAAGAAACATTAGAATAAGAAGCCCATTATGTGAAGGAACGTTACTTTTATAAATCCGTCATTATGTCTCTTTTTATTGAATTCATTTTTATTCAAGTTTAGAAAAGTGGCAATTCCTACACTGGTGACTAACAGTCCCCGACTTGGAAGGGTTTTTTTCTCCTCACTGAGAAAAGGGTTTAGGATCATTTACTGCTTTAAAAAAACCCATGACCTAAAATGACTAATTAGCATACAACTATAATTTCAGAAATCCCCTATTTGATGGTGTGCATCATATGTATTTCAGAATTTCCAAGCCCTTGTAGGTTAACTAGCACATAAAATAAGCCTTTTTGCACTGATTCTATTCAAAAAGCATTTCTCTTTTCTCCACAAATGGCTTTCTCCAAATATCTTCTTTCTTTTCAAATACCCGTAAAAAAATCATATCATAGCTGTTAAAAAACTATTCTGGACTAAATACAACCAAAATGTCCAAGGTTATATCAGTCAATAAGGAGAAGAAAGTATAATTATTAAGTTTGGTCTTCAGTATCCATACTAATCTTTCACAAAGGACCACTCTTGGTAGAACGAAAATTATTAAATCATCAGTATTCAATACCTTCCATTACCTCAAAAAATTCAGGTGCCTACATAAAAAGAAAGGATAGGAAAAGCAACTGGTACAATGATTTTCTCAACCCACATAAAAGATTATTGCCTGAACCAAGCAATCAAGGTTTGTGAACAACTATCATAAATTCATTGTGCTAGGCACAATGAGACTTACAGAAGAAAAAGAAGATGTAGTCCACAAACTTAAAGTTAACATAATGTAAGTTAGAGATTCCACTAATACATGCAAAATTGATAACAGGCTGCCTAAAAGAGTTAATAATAGCTCCAACTATTGAACACAAAATTGTGTGAAACAAACATCATAGCCTGTAGCTTTTTAGGCTGGAGATATCAACCTAAGCAGCTGTAGTCAGAAAATTAAGAATGTTATTATTATTATTATTATTATTATTATTATCTTTATCATCATTTCTGGAGGCAGTCTCCTTATCTAGTGAAATGGATTTGAACTTGTATTTCCCATCTCAGCCTCCCAAGTACCAAGATTACAGGTATGCACCACCATGCCCAGCCATGTAATCAGCAAATTTTGTAAGCATCTGTGAACCTGCAATATGGCAGGCTTATATAGTCTACAGTTCTTCCTGATAGAGAATACTTAGAAAGGCTGCATAAAATATACTAATTTTCATTTAAATGAAGACCTTGAGCTTGAAGTTAAACTAAAGGAAATTCCCAGAATCCAATGAAGAAAGATTCCAAACCACGTGGTAAATGGAACAGACTCAACTAGTGCCCTTGAGACAGGACAGTTCTACTGACCAGTAGCCTCAGATTAACAGGAAAATGCTTTGGGTCTCACAGAGAGCAGGGAGTTGGGACTGCTTTCTGTGGAAGGAGAACCCTATACAGAGTTTGGATAATCAGTGAAATTGCTGACTAACAAAAAAATCCTCCCATTAACAAATAAAGATGAAAAAGCTTGTCTTGCACTAGGCCTGGATTTTGGGGAAAACCTCCCTTGAGAATTATGTAACTTTAGGATTTGAGAATCAAATTTATACTTCCTGAAAAGTTTGGGAAATCCCAAGCCAAGAACTAACATAAATTGTTCCCAGGTTGAGTGCACTCTAAGATATTTAGGCAAGGCAATGCAAACACTCTTTGAGAGATTCATCAGTAGTCCAAGTACTGACAGATCACCACAGGTAAAAGTTGGCTGAACTTATCTCACAATGCAAAATTCAAAATGCAGGAAGAAGTTAAACTCTTTGGTTGTAGTGAAACTCAAACCATAGGAGATTTACCTAGCAGGAAAGATAGTAAGTATGCCTCCGGAGAAAAAAAAAAGGGGGAGGGGGGATGCTGGATGCTTTTCCAAAGTGAGGAGGTCTTGTGGTTCTAGTTTTAGAACAGTAGAGATATTAAGCATAGAAGAAAATCAGTGGTAGAGATGCCTGCCCTTTCTTTCTTTCCTTGTTTTTTTCTTTTTCTTTCTTTCTTTCTTTTTTTTTTTTTTTTCTGTACTGGGGGTTGCACCCAAGGCCATGCACTCGCATGCTTTGCAAGTGCTGTACCACTGAGCTGCACCTCCAGCCCATATTTTTTTCCCTCCTTTTGAGACAAGGTCTCACTAAATTACGCAGACTGCCTCTGGTATCAAACTTGCAATCCTCCTCCTACCTCTGCCTCCCGAGTCACTTGGATTATAGGCATGTGCCACCGCATCCTGCTACCTGCCCTTTCTTAAACTGTGGAAAACCTTGCATTTTCAAAGAACATACCATACCAAACAAGTAAAATAAATTCTTAGGCCATATGAGCATGTCTAAAAAGGGCCTATTTCTCTTGACCATTGAAATATTCATATTTAAAATGGCTGATGACTTGGCAGATGTATTAAAAAGGATGTTTGATAAAATTGTTTTCTTCTGGGCACTTTAAAACATATGAATTCAATATTTTCCATACTTAGGTTTTCTACTTACTGAGTTCGTGGTTGGTTGAACCACGAAGCAAACTGATGTCAGGAAAATTCTTTGTAAAGGAGGTTGAGTGGCAAGTAAATGCACCTGTTTGAAGACACAGTTTTCAAACTTAAATACCTTCAGATGTTTCCTTAAACTAATAAACCTCAAGCCAGTAGTCCTTCTAATCTTCTGCTATGATCTTAACATTGGTGTCTATAGTCTGAATATAAATATTAGAAAATTCATACCTTAGAATCTAATATTCAATAGATAGAATTAAAAGGTGAGACCTATGGGACGTGATTAAGTCATTAGATCCCCCTCATGAGTGAGATTAATGTCTTTATAAGCCGCTATTGAGCACTCATGTCCCTTCTGTAATGTAAGGACACAAAAGGTTAAATCTTTGAAACTTTAAGACAGGAAGCTCTCACCAAACACCACACCTGCTAGCACCTTGATATTTGGACCTCCTAACTTCCAGAACTCTGAGCAACACATTTCTCTCTCTTTTTTTAATAAATCATCCAATCTCAGTTGTTTTGTTATAGCCACACAAACATAATAAGACGCCCTCCAAATTATTCTTATTATTCCTATGAAAGTATGAAGGGAGGAAAAATGACAAAACCTAAGCTTAGTGCTTTGCACATAGAAAGCCCTTAACACATATATTAATTTGGCATGAATGCCTATCTATCAAAGCTTAAAGAAAAGCCAGCCCCATTAATATAAGGACCATAGGGGAAGATCTGAAAAGCAAGGTCAGAAGTCAGATGAGACAGCTGGGAGGCTGACAGGGACAATGTCCCCAAGTGTATTTTGTTTTGCTGTGGGCAGTGGGCAGTGGACATTCCATAAAGCTTTGTTACATTAAAAGAGTCTTTCCTAAAACATGGCAAAGTTTTATTCCACAGAGAACAATCAACTTGGTAGCACACTGAAAAGTCAGTCTATGAGGTTAAGTGCAGGTTTGGTGAAAGAGCCAATGGAAAACACAATTTCAGGTTAGGATGGGCTTGTCAATGGGTTTTGGCTTTCTCTAAAGGAGTTCTACCTTCTCTACCTTTGGTTTTCTAGGGATCTTTTTGTTTTGTTTTGTCATTTTGGTACAAGGGATTGAACTCGGGGCTTTGTACCTTCTAGGCAAGCGCTCTACCATTGAGCTAAATCTCCAGCCCTCTATGAACCTTAATCTCTGTAAAGGACCCTGTGATATCATGTTTTCACATCAAGTGTTTTCTTCTCACAATACTCAGATTTCAAAAGTTTTCAATTAGACTTTCATTTTCACTTAATTTAGTCATTTATTTCAAGTTCATTGGGGAATGAGTGTTTTTAAACCACAGGGGTGATTGCAGTCATACTTGTCTTTACACTTGATAACCCCCTGTCACCAGCCTCACACTTCACTGGGAGCACAATCTGGTTGTTTTTAATGATTATTGTGTCAGTGGGCATGGAGGTCACGTGACAGAGTGCACGGTGCCACGCAAGAATTCAGGTAAGAACTATCAGCAGGTGCAGGAACACAATAGATGATTCCTCATGGATGAAAATAAATGCTCATTTCATCCAGAGCAGCACTGAGCTGGTATCATAGGAAGGGCTGCAGAAAATATCAACATCAGAAAGTCTACAAACTTGAGGGAAAAAAATCTTTATAAAATCACTAATCCTATATTTTAAATGTATGATTTTTCAGAAGTCCATGGAACTTGGAAATATTCAAACCAATAAAGTATGTTGCACAAATAGATATGTATACTTAGCAGGTGTTTATACTCTCATACTACTTTAATAGAACCAGAAGATCATGTTGCTTATGATGATTTAACAATGGGACTGAAATTGTAGCTATCCCAATAAAAGGAAAAGCAAAAAGGGAAACTTTAGAAACAGTCCTTGGAAAAGAATCCTTGGCATTAAGACCACATCTATTTATGGGCACTATATTGGATCATAGTCTAGAGAACTGTCTTTATGATTAATTCACATCTCTGCTGCTGAATCGATCATGCAGTGATCTGCATTGATTATTAAGGTGACTGAAATAACCAGATCAGACATGGCTTACCAGTGCAAATTGGCTAATTCATCAACACATAAAGATTTCAGGAGAAATGTTAGTGATTGTCACATATCACCAGGAAAGAAATTACCCTGTACTTATCAAAGCTGCTGGATCCATTTCTACTGACACATATTATATTTTTTAAATAAACAAATTTTTACCTTAGAACTGTAGACTTGCTTACCTTCATAAGAGTAAAAACTTGTATTTAATCCTGAGTCATTTAGGTATAAATTTTAAAAACTGGCCTTTTGGTGGTTTAATTGTCTTTCAGAAAAAAAAATCTTTGCCGTGAGCTGTTCTTTTAATCTGACATCTAGTTAGAAATTAGAAAGTTGCAACTTCTGGTAACTCTAAAACAGCCCACATTCTAATTGTAATAGACCTTCTTAATCAACTCTCTGAAATTCTAAACACAATGCAAAGCAAAATTAACTTGGAAAGATCTACTTGTACCTCAATTCATTTCTAATAAATCTTTCTAGTGCTTAATGTTATTCCTCAACCACACAAATTAGATATATTCATTGGGAAGAAAATAAAATTGGGCAGTCATGAGCTGGGGATGGACCTCAGTGGTAGAGAGCTTGCCTAGTATGTGTGAGGCCTTGGGTTCTATCCCCAGCACCAGAAAAAATAAAATAAAATTGGGCCCCAAACAATTATTGATAGTTAAGTTATGGGCCTAATGAAAAACTACTGAGAAATAAATGCATCATAATAATAAAGATCTAGATGTTACATCTATTTGTGTACTGATTTGAGGAACATATGTGTCTATGAAAGTATAGATCTTTTTTATTCTAATATGTAATTTTAAAAGAAGAAAAATTGATAATTTTTTCTACGATAACCTGTGATAATCTAACAAACTCAATATTAAGAAGAAAGCAAGCTGTGAGTACTTTCTAACTAGAATAT
This sequence comes from Pedetes capensis, assembly GCA_007922755.1. Lineage (NCBI taxonomy): Eukaryota > Metazoa > Chordata > Mammalia > Rodentia > Pedetidae > Pedetes > Pedetes capensis. Next base: position 27,703 of record VMDO01015459.1, read on the forward strand.
AGGATATATATGTATATATATACACATATACATATATATATATATATATATATATATATAGAGAGAGAGAGAGAGAGAGAGAGAGAGAGAGAGAGAAAGAGAGAGAGAATATAGAAAGATTTTTTTTCAGTACTTGAGAGGATGAACCTAGGGCCTCACACATACTTTGCAAGTGCTCTACCACTGCACTGCAGCCCAAGCTCATTTTTTATTTTTGATTTTGAGTCCGGGTCTTATGATGCAGGCTACCTCTGGCCTTGAACTCGCAATCCTCCTGCCTCCATCTCCAGTGTTGCTGGTATTACAGTTTTCACCACTGTGTAAGCCAAAAGATTTAGGTTTTTAAGACACAGGTACCCTGGAAATTAGCAGGATCTGAGGTGATAGATTCATAGGAATTGTCTAAAGTACTTGATTCCATGTCCATGTGCTTCCCATTTGGGGAAGTATCTCTCAGTCTCCAACTATGTCATAACACTGAAGTCTCAAGGTTTATCGTAAGGAAGTGTTTAAAAATATATGAAAAAAATTTTGACACAGTGATAAATTAAAAGACCCTAATGAGCATTGTTTGGAGAAGAGCTACTGACACTTATTTCACTTGTCTTTGAAAAGCAAATACAGCATGACTCAAAATTGCTTCCAACAGCAGCCAACTGCCAGCTATTTAGATTGGCTCAATTCGGCATATGCTGGGACTCCCCGTGCTACTTGCATCTTCAAAAAGAAACTCTTAAGATTGGCAAAGAGGGAATATTTCCTTTGAACATTTAAGTAACATGTAAAGATAGAAAAGAGATATAAATGCTAATAATTAAAAAGTAAATGGATAATACCCAATGCAGTATACTTGAAAGGCATGGTAGATTTTTTCATTCCCAGAAAGTGGCAGCCAGATGTGCCAAGCTCCTTCCAATAGCCTGTTTCTGCTAATATAAGCAGTGAGAAGTACACAACTGAGTGGATTTGTCAAGAAAATACTAGGGAAAACAAATTTGCACAATTAATAGGAAAAAATTGCTGCTTCATTATTCTGGAACATTTATTTACTTCTTCATGTCAAGGTGTAGTTTTACACAAACACTAAAGATAAAAGACCTGGGCTGTGGCCTGGGGAGAGAACTGGACAGGAGAGGAAGTGGAATGGAGAAAACCAATATTACATTTACAAAAATGGTATATTATGACTTAGAAATAGTTTAGAAATTATGATTTGATACTGGAACTGTGAATGGGGACAATAGTGTAACACAGATTATTCTAAAGATAGTACCAAAGAAGCTATTAGAACTAATCTAATAGCTACAGATTGTAAGAAACTTTTAGAACCAATAAATTCTGAAATCTTATATTTGTATTTGTTAGTTTATGAAGAATAGTGATTAAAAATAAGCATCTCTTCTTAGCATTGTCATACACTGAATATTTTAACTTTTATCCCACAGATCAAAATGCTACATTCATTTAGTCATATATCTAAACCTGAAACCAAGGTCCATACATAATCTGATTTAAAATAATAAAACCAAATTAAGAGCTGAAATGTTTAACCTTCAAAATTTCACTGAGCATGGTGACTGTGTGAGATAAGTTTGATTTATGAGCTCACTGCCTACTTATGTCAGAGATACTGCTTGGGAGATTTCAGGAGGATTTCTTCTCTAACTAGTGAATTTCCAGAATGTTTCTGCACAACTACCACTCCTATCAACAAAGAACCTTCACCATTAGCTCATTTACAGCTTTAATTACCTTTAAAAGTCAGCAAGACAACATATGAATGTTCACACCTTATTAAAAGACTCTCCAGATGTAAGGCTTCTAATCTCTTTAGAAAGAGGCTGACTTCACTGACATCCAGAATTCTTATTCACGTGAAGGCATGACCTGCATAAAAATCTCCATTTGCCCTTTTGGTTACCCAATAAATATCCTAAGGGTAGAAGCAAGGATAAATTAAAGAAATCAAATCAAGAATGACTGAAAAGTCTTGCTGCTGTAAATAATTAGAAAAAGAGACTTATAGGGATCCCAGCAAGAGAAGCTATAAACATCAGACCCAAGAAACTCCTTTGATATCATAGAAAATGTTCTTAAGGAGAAGGCTGATTGTTTAGTATATGTTCTGGTTAAAGTTGTACTCACTCACTTCTTGTTGTTTGTTTGCTTTATTCTGGAAAAATGTTTCCACCATATACCCAGTACCAGATACTGTATATAAAAGAAACATTTGTAACCCAATGCAATGGATTCACACCTTCAGAAGGAGAAAGCAAAAGGACCTGAACCTGTGAAGGAAGATTTATTACCTGCATAAGTAAGGAGTAGCATTGGAATCTCTTCCAAAGCAATGCTCTCTCCAAAGGATGCATAGGGATTTTCTTGGGGGAGCCTCTACATATTTATATAGGGGAGGTACTTGGGGGCGAGTACAATTTGCCAGCGTGCTCAATCTAAAGTGTATACTACTGGGCATGCTCAGTGAAGGTTATGGTTTGGAAAGGGGAAAGGTCAGGCAGGCATTGCCCCTGAAATCATGAGGTCTGGCTTGTGAAAGAATGATGGGTGGACAAGTTTTGTTGTTGTTGTTGTTAGGTGCCGTCGAGTCGGTATCCGACTCACAGTGACCCTCATAGGGTTTTCAATGGCTGACTGTTTCGGGATTGCCTTGGGAGTGGATTGCCAGGTCTTTCTCCCATTTTTGCGGAGCTGGGAATTGAACTTGGGACCTCAGAGACTGCAGCACAGCACTCTACCAACTGAGATAAATCCCAGCCCCGGACAAGTTTTAGGGATCTGTTATTTGTGTCATATGTCCCCATGGGAAATTCCTCTGGTCACCACTTGATGTTTTCCACTCACTGAGGCTCTAGCTCATCTTCCTTTGGCTGTGAAACAGATAAAAATCTAGACGCCTCCATGACTCTAGCAGTGATCAGACCCTAGATAGTGCCTCTGCTGAGTGGACTTCTTTCAGCCAAGCAGAGAGGAGAGGGTGTGGGAAAAATCCCTCAGAGCAAGTACCACCCCAGGCCAGCTGGGCTACAGAAAGAAGCAGACAAGATTTAAGAAGAGATCCTCAGAAAAAGCAGCTTTTTCCTTTCCTATATGGCTGCTAGTGCTGGACTCTGTGCATATAAAAGAAGTAAGTCCCTCTAGGTACATACATATTGATGAGTGATGTTGCTGTTAAGTGCCATTAAGTTGGGCTCCATATCATAGCGACCCTATGTACAACAGAAAGAAACACTACCCGACACTATGCCATGTTTAAGCCCATTGCTGGAGACGCTGTGTCAATCCATCTAATTGAGGGTCTTATTTTTTGTTGTCCTTCTCCAAGGATTGGTCCCTTCTGACAACATGTCCAAAATACCTAAGACACAGTCTAATCATCCTTGTTTCCAAGGAGCATTCTAGTTGCACTTCTTCTAGGATGGACCTGTTCTTTTGGCAGTCTGTGGTATATTCATCAGCATATTCATTCACCTTCTCATTCATGGGTGAATATACTGATGAGTGATAAGGACATAGAAATACATAAGAAGACAACTGGTGTAGATAGGTTGGTGGGAAGAGAGAGGGTATGGAGCTTAAGTAAGCAGAGGAGGGAACTCTAACTATGGATGAGGAGAACAGTGTAAAGGCTTAGAATAACATCTGGCAGAATTCCTGAAGATGAATAGAATTAACTAGGTGAGGGAGAGCAATGGGAAAACAGTTCATATGTGTGTTGACAAAAGAGGAAGAACAGAGGAAGAAGATGCAAACATTGGTGTTGCTGGGCTGGAATGTATTTGTGGTTGGTGTAAGCTCTTTGCTTAAAGTATTGGAAGCCACTTTTAACAAGGAAATGTGACCTTCTAGTTTTTGTTTTAGAAAACTGGCTGCTGTGTGGAGGATAATGTGGAGCAAAAAGACAAGAATCTTGATTTGAAAGGGGCAGAAATCATCTACTGCAGAACCAATGGAGTCTTGAACTGAGTAGCAGGGTAGCTGAGACGTTAAAAGGTAGAATTGGTTGCCATGGAACTATCTGCTTGCTTGATGAGAGCCCTCAGAAATGCTTGATGGTGGTCCCAGCCTCCCACTAGAGGAACTGGAAGGATTTTTTTTTTGTGGCCCAACTCCTTAACAATTCCACTTCACTCACTGACAGGTGTCATTGTATTGGTACATCCATAAACTCCTTTTAACCTCTCCCTCACAATCACAAAACCAGAGGTCTCTTCTTCTCAGCAAGGAAGCCAATACTCTGCCTGAACATGTATCCCTGTCTTGATAGGAAAAATTCTTCATTTCTCCCCAGCATAACTCCAAATCACATCCTCTTCCCTACCTTCTCCCTTGGGCTTCCTCTTTATAAAACATTTCTTATTCTAGATAATTTTCTACCCCAAATTCCCTGGTATCATTGTAGTTTGCCAATTAAAAATCTCCATGTCATGAAAATAATAGTAGGGGATGCTTGAGTCTACCTGGTCTCAGGACTTAGGTTTCCTGCCCTGCTCCTTTGAGAAATGTCCATAAACGGATTTTAGAACCATAGTTGAGAAACAACAACCACCAAAAATCGCAAGACTTTGTAGTATCACAAGACTACCCATATTAGTCTTGATCCAAAGTTTATTCAATAGTCTCCAGATGGATCACAAAACAGCTAAATTAGTATTTTTTGGAGTTTAGTGACAGCTTTTAAGGTGTGAGGCATTGTGCTAAATCCTGTAAATATTTTATTTTCACAGTAATTCTGTGAGATATTTTCAACTTGAGTCTCCAAAATGTTAAGTTATTTGCCTAAGTTTATGTCAGATGAATCACTTTTGTACTGTTTCTCTCTTACCTCTTGCAATTGCCCTCATTATTCAATAAAACATATTCACTCCTTCTATTATCCCATACAGTATTTAGTTGTATTTACATAGTCATTGTTGTTGGTGGTGGTTTTGTTGTTGAGTTAATTCAAATGTAACTCAAAATTTAGTTTCCCTTTCATTCATTCAGTTATTCACCAGACTTTAATTGTGCATTTGCTACTTTGGCTACACATTACAATTCAAAGATGAATAACAATTCCTGCAGTAGAAGAGCTTCTGGTGATCTGTTAACACACAGCCCTACAATCTTCATGAACAGAGTTCCCAAAAATAAATGGAGATACTTCCATACACAGGGTTGAATGATACCTAGATAATCCACAGCTTATATTTCCCTTTCTCTGCCTTCTCAAATATCTACATTCCCATCTACTTTATCTTTTCGGTCACCATCTGGCTTTGCTATCTTTTCAGTCATCATCTGGTCATGTTAATGGCTTAATAATCACATAAGGACCAATGTCCAAGTGGGTTGGCTAGATATTGGACTCAATCAAACATGTCTGACCCGTAGGAAAATACCCAAGAGCACACAAGAAACTCCAGAAGAAGTCAATTCCCTTGGTTGCACACATTCTGTCCAGTTATTGGGATTTCTACAAGGAATTATTATTTCCCTCTTGGGAATTTGAAGTTGACTCTGTCCATTTATTTTAGACTACAAGCTCATCATCAGATTCCAAGATGTATTCTTTATGGAGCTATGATATATTGAAAGGTCTTCCACAAATGCTATTATTGTTAATATTAATGATAGGAGTGATAATGACAAATAGTTATAACAGTCCATGCTGCCTGAGAAGATGTTATACTGAATACCCAAGAAAGCAATTATAAGACTTTAGTTTACTTTAAATGAATTTATTCATGCTGTCATGTATTTGCTCTATTTGTGTATGCACATTGCAGCAGGCTATCATCCCAAAGTCCAATAGTAATTACACAAAAATAAAATATAACTCAGTCTTTGATCTGCAGACAAGGTGAGGGAAATATCTTAGTGAATTAGGGATAGGAAATTAGCAGGGAGGAAATAAAAATTATTTCTATGCTGTAAAACATGCCTGATAGACAATCACATGGCATAGCCTTGCTCCACTTCCATTTACAGACACTGCCACTTAGCTCCAACGATACTCAGATCTTCAAGTCTTTCAGATTTAACTTTCAGACCTACCACATTGCATAGGCATTCAAAACCTCTTTTCAAACACCTCCACACAGCTCTCACGTCTTTACTTCAAGGGAGGAATTAGGCAATAGGAAATTAACAGAGAAGAAAAGTGGAAAAGGAATCTCCAAAATATGTTCATATGCTTTTCTGAAATTAGCAAAATTGACAGTGACTCTTATTTGCATGCTTATTATGAATTTTCCCTATTTCTCACAGGAAGTGGGTAAGTGGTGGGGAAAAGCAGGCAGAATCACACTTAATGAGATACTCTATCAAATTCCTTTGTTCCTAGGGATGGTGCATGATATAGTTATGGCTGGTGACATATAAGCAAATATCTGCTGTAGATTTCAAGGAGAGCTTTTGCTTTGCCAATAAAAATACTTCTCCTTTCTTCTTTTTTGCACTTTCTTTCTACCTCAAAAGCAGAATTGAGGCTTCAGATGTGGCAACTATCTTTTTTGCAGGTTTTCTTTTTAATTTATGGTCCTGGGGGAGCATTGAACCTAGGGCCTCATGCATCCATGAAAGTATCCTATCACTAAGCCAAAAACTCTGCCCCTTTTTTTATTTTTCATTTTGAGACAGGGTCTTGTTAAGTTAATCACAGTGTCCCTATCCTTAAACTTGCACTCCTTTTGCCTCAACTTCACAAGTTAGTAAAATTACAGGTGTGTAGCACCTCACTCAGCAATGTGGCAGCCCTCTTGTGACTATGAAGCAACAAACACAAGAATGAAAACTGAATGCTAAAGATACAAGAGTGGAAAGATAAAGCATTGAATATTGATGTCATCTGATTTTTTCCAAAGGAAGAAAAGAAAATTTCTATTTTGTTAAGCCAGTGTTATTGAGCTTCTATTACATGTAGCTGAATCCTGGATAAAATCAAGAATAAAAGCAAAAGAACAGAAAAATAGAATTTTTCTTCATGCCCAACAGCAAAACTGTCCCCCTCATCTCTGTCATGTATGCTCCAAATAACTTTTGTTGTTGTTGTTGTTGTTGTTAGGTGCCCTCGACTCAAGTCCGACTCATAGCGACCCTCATAGGGTTTTCAATTGCAGATTGTTTCAGGATTGCCTTGGGAGTGGATTGCCAGGCCCTTCTCCCATTTTTGCGGTGCTGGGAATTGAACTCAGGGCCTCAGAGACTGCAGCGCAGCACTCTACCCACTGAGCTAAATCCCAGCCCCACTTAGAGTATAGAACTGCATTAATACGATAATGTGATTTAATTGAAAAATTGATCATAAGTAGAGATCTTAACCTGTGAAACCCGTGGAGTACTGGGTCAAATTCTGGGCAGATGAGAAGAGAAGCCTGAAGAAGTAAGCACATGGGAGGAGATGGGAGCTGTCAGGGAGCCATGGCTTACTCTGTAATGTGAGCCTGGATGTGTCCCTGGTTAGCAGCTAAGTAAGGACAACCTCTCCTTGAGTTATTTGGAGGTGTGCTATAAAATCCCTCCTGGACAGTCTCCATTGAGGGAGTGCTTACAGAAACAGTTCCCTGGCTCATGTCTCCCACATCATCCTTCTCTAAAATTTCAGGCTGGGAATGTAGCTCACTGCCATGCACAAGGCCCTAGGCTCTGTCCCCAGCACTGGAGGTACGGGAATGGTTGGATGTCAGGACATATATCTGTGATCTCAGCACTTGGGAAGCTGAGTCAGGATGAAGCAGAAAGATTCTGTATTCAAGGACAGGTAACAGTAGTAAGACATTGTCTCAAAGGAAAAAAGAAAAATGAAAAACAAACATAAATTGGACACTTGGTACAGACCTGTAATCCCAGTGACTCAGGAGGCTGAGGCAGGAGGATTGTGAGTTTGAGACCAAAAGTCTGCTCAATACAGTAAGACCTTGCCTCAAAATCTAAAATAATAATATAAAGGGAAGGTATCTTGGGAATTCAGCTCAGTGATGGAACCCTTGTCTAGTATGCACAAGGCCCTGGGTTCAACTCCCCAGCACCAAAAAAAAAAGGGGGGGGAGGGAGGAGAGAGAGAGAGAGAGATGGAACTGACCTAAGAAACGTATAAAGAAATGCACATAATGACACCTGAAATGGAGCACACTGCTGTCAAGAGAAGCACACAGAAAACCTCGGTCTGTATTCCAAAAGCAAACGCAGCATCTCTGGATAGGTCAGCTGGAATAGATGAAGAAGAAAGTGCTGGAGAAGGTGGAATACCCAGCACAGATTGCCATTGCCACATTTTGGCCTCATTCCTTTGTCCTTATGATGACAGCAGATGCAGTACAACAGATATCTTATTGCTATCAAGACGCTGCTGCAATATCTCAAGGCACATGGTATCAAAGTAGGGACACACAGACACATAGACAGACAAAAGGCCCCAATGATGCTTCAGACTTTTGTGTCTTCTAACTCAGGAAGGCCACACTTGAGTGACCACAGGGTAGATACCCCCACCAGAAGCTGGCTAATCATTTCTTTAAAAAAATATGTGTTCTCTTCAGTCTATCTTTACTTTATCACTTTCATTAGGCTCTTAGATATAAAACAAATATTTTTTCACTACATGAATAAAAATAATGCAGGTAAGATAATAGATGGTGACAAGCACGTAACCCAGGAGATGGGATAGTGTAAATGGCTGGTGGAGGCTGTAGTGTTCTGGAGAGTTCTACCCCTTCTAAAGGCTGTAGGCACTTCACAGCTTTGTGGTGCATTGTTACCGCACAGGTCCAGGATTGTGAGAAATTCTGGTTTTTTTGAGAAAAGGAAAAAAATTTAAGAAATCTCCAAATTTTAAACCAGATTTCTTGTCAAGCAAAATATATCTGTAGTTGAATCCAACACGTGGACTGCTGATGAGAAAATTCATATTTTAAAAATCCAAATGCATGGACAACTCTGATGAATGATTATCAGAGACAAAATTTATCTTTACACTCTCATCTCTGTTTTATTGTTTCCTGTCTCCTTGCCCACCTCAAAGATAACTATGCTTTCTTTCATTCTTTTCTTCCTTCTCAACTAGGCTACAATCACTAGCAGGACTGAAATTTTGCCCATTCTGGAGTTATTTATATCTAAAAAGACCTCTGCAATTAAAAAGAAAAAATCTGCAATAACAAAAGAAGGATTCCACAGGTGAACTGTAAAGGAGGGATGTGGACAACGTGGCTCAGTTCAACACTTCTCACATCACGCTTTTAGCAATTCATACCAGTATTTCATTTTGTAGTGACAGGCACTTCTCATTTCATATGCAAATACTTACACACATATTTATACACATTGCAATAACTGTGATTGCTTTAACAGTACCATAAAGAATAAACAGAGATACCTAGGAGTGGCAGATAAGACTAAGTGAATATAAACTAGTTGGCACATTTTATGTTTGTATCCTAGTTTGGGATTAATTTCTGTTTGAATCCCCATGAAATATTATGATGGAAAATTCCATAACTGGCCCACAACTTACATTCCAACTTATATTCAGAAACCAATTTCTGCAAATCAAACTGGAATTAAAATACAGAATTTTTTTGGCTGGGTCTTCATAGTAAAATAACAAAAGTAAAAGCTTCTAGTAGTGTATTTCTTTAGAAGTTGCAAAGCACTTTCATATCTTAATTTTATTCTATCCACCAGACTAAGAGGAGCACATAAATTAGCTCATTAATGTAAACAAGTCCCTTAACACATATCATAAACAGAGGCATTTTTTTTAATTACCTTGTAAAAACTTGTCAGAAACTATGCACATTAATATAGAAATTAGCCTAACCAACATGGGAATTAAGTATATGATAAAAGAAGTATCTCTAGTAAACTAGACAAAATTGTCTAGTCTATTTTGTGTTGCTGTAACAAAAGACCAGAGGCTGAGTACTTTATAAAGATAAAAGGTTTATTTAGCTCACATTACTGGAAGTTCAAGAGCATGGTGCCAGCATCTACTTGATTTTGCTGGGGGTTTCATGGTAGATGGCATCACAATGGTAGGAGCACTTGTGGGAGAAGTGAGCAGTATGTGTAAAACAGGACTCAGAGAGGTGCCAGGTTCATAGCAACTAATCCAGTCACATGATACCTGTATTAATACCTTCCAAGGGCAGTGCACAGTTGACCTCATTAACCTTCTTCTAGGTCCCACCTCTTAAAGTTTTCACCATCTCAATGTGACTACATGGGGGGACATACTTCTATAATATGAAACTTTGGGGGATACATTGAAACCTCATGTGAACCATAGTGTAGAGTACAGTAGTTCTAAAAATATGTCCACAAATTCTTTGATATTTCTCCTTTCAAGAGGCAACTTAATTCTTGAATGAGAACTGGATCTAGAAACTCTCTTCTAGTGAATAGAATATTGCAGAAGTGATCATATGTTCCCTCTGAATCTATGCTATTCAAAAAGAAAACTGTTAGTATCTTTCTGTGTCTGTCTTTCTGGGTTGAAACATTTGTGTGGAGGAAGGGGTACAGTTTGTTGTTGTTGGGTCCAACTCATAGATTGTTTCAGGATTCCTTTGGGAGTAGGTTGCCACTTCCTTCTCCCGTTTGTGTGGTGCTGGGGATCAAAGCTAGATCCTCATAGAGTGCGGAGCAGCACTCTACCAACTGAACTAAACCCCAGCCCCACAGCTAGGCGCCTATGGAGAGGCCCAAATGATGAGGAACAGAAGCCTGCCAACAACCATAGAAACGGCATTGGTAGGGTATCTTTGAGCATCCAGATAACTGTTTTCTTGGCCAATAGTGCAACTATAACTTAAAGAGCAACTCTGAGCCAGAGTCACCTGAATAAGCCAGTCTCAGATTCCTACCATCAGAAATCATAATGGCATGAAATCATAAATGTTTGTGTTTTAAGCTGCTAAGATTTGGAGTAATCTTGTTATACAGAAGTAGATCATGAACACATGGTATAATAATTGATGTTGGTAAAATTATGTGTTTATCTGGAAACATATAATGTTGGATACATATCTTATATCATTGACTAGGATAAATTCTAAACAAATAAAAGACTTAAGTGTAAAAATTAAATATTCTAAATTTGTTGGAAAGCATAGTTTGATTCTTTTAAACCTGGGTTTCTCTACTTCAGCATTTTTGACATTTTGGGCTGGACGATTCGTTGTTCCATCCACTAGGTATCAATGAGGTACATACTCTCCCATATTGCTGGTACAAGTACAATTTAATATTATCTTCCAAAATTACATCTGTTTTTTTTTTGTTTTGTTGTTGGTTTGTTTTGTGTTTGTTTGTTTGTTTTGTGGTTTGGGGGTTGAGCCCACGGCCTCGCGCTTGCATGCTTTGCAAGTGCTGTACCACAGAGCCCCACCCTCAGCCTATTGTTTTACTTTTTTTGAGACAAGGTCTTGCTAAATTACACAGACTGCCTCTGGTCTTGAACTTGTGATCCTCCTGCCTCTGCCTACCAAGTTGCTGGGATTACAGGCATGTGCCACGGTGCCCATCATGTACATCTGCATTTATTTTTGATCTGGCCATTCTGTTTCTAGGAATTTATCTTGGAGATATGCCTATCCTCCCCTTCTTCCATGAAAATAGATTTGTGACTGATATGTGGCAGCCCAGGTAGACACCGCATTTCTTGTTCTCTATTACAGTTAGTAGCTAAGTTACTGTCTCATTAGAGTGATGAGATGCATTTCCTATCTGAGTTTCTTGTGACGTCATGAATTTCCACCAGCTTTATTGTTCCTGCCCTGTCCTAGCAGAAGAGCATGCGCCTGACAGCAGCCAATCCTTTGGACTGACTCTTGGAAAAAGGAGACCTAAGAAGTTTACTGGGCGGGGATTTAGCTCAGTTGGTAGAGTGCTGTACTGTGCTCTCCGAGGCTGTGGGTTCAATTCCAAGCACCATAAAAATGAGAGAAGGACCAGGCAGCCCAATCCTGAAACAATCCCAAGAAATAATCTGCCATTGAAACCCTAGGAATAGCAGAGAAGCATTGACATAGTTCCAGGCATGGCACAGTGTCAAGGAATGTTTCCTTCTGTTGTACATAGGGTCACTAGGAGTCAGACTAGACTCCATTGCACCTAACAACAACAACAACAAGAAGCTTACTACAACCACAGGTAGAGCTGCAGCTTTAGAAAAATAGCCCATATGCAACGTGAGAAAGAAAATTTTTGAGTCCCTAAAACTCCAGTAAAAGCTGATGAGTGTAGCAAGCTATTGAAAGGGAATTATAAGAACATACTTAACATTTATTTTCATAAAGAAATTCTGGAAATACAGCTAAGAAACAAATGACAATTTTTACATCATCATAGGGGACGGGAAACCAGAATGGACAAAGACTGAGAGGAAGCAAAGTTTGTCCCTGACTGGACTCCTTTTTACTCAGTTTTCATTTTTTTACCTGTGTAAATGTATTAACCACATCAAAATATAAAATGTATTTATAAAATATAGAACATCAAAGCCAGGCCCAGTGACACATACTTATAATCCCAGCAACTTGAGAGGCACAGGCAGGAGGATCTCAGGTTCCAGTCCAGAGGCAGCCTGTGTAACTTAACGAGACCATATCTCAATTTAAAAAATAACAAGGAGAGCGCAGCTCAGTGATAGAGCATTTGCAAAGTATTCATGAGGTCCTGGGTTCAGCCTTCCAAATACTGCAAAAAAAAAAGGGGGGGGGATTGTAGAATATTAGTGATAAGCAATAATGAGTTTTTGTTGTTGACAACAACAAAAAACATCGTAATGACAGCAGCTAAATCTGTTATCAACATTTTTCTATCTCTACTTCTAGTCTTTTAGTCTGTATATATTTTAAAATTAGAATGAAACTGTACTGTTATGTAACCTAACAGTGTACAAAGGCAACTTCCCAAAATGCCTAGTGACCATTTTTACATGTAATGTGCAACTTATTTAGTTTTGCTCCAATCTATTATAGAATGTCCTAGCAAATAACTTTGCAGAACTATCCATGCACACAACCCATGCGCTGGTCTTCCATGTCTTCAGGCCATTGTATTTGCCTAAATCCCCAGCTCTATAAGGACACAGGGTGTGAGAGAGGGTGTGGGCTTTTGCCTACCTGGCCAGGTAAGCCCCTGGGCTACTGAATGACTTCAGCAGTGGGAAACACAGGAAAGATTGTGGTCATGTTTTATGTGTGGGGAGGTATTGTTCCTCAAAGTTTTGATAATGCCACCAGCAAGTATATTTAAGATGTTTTTTTTTGTTTCGTTAAGATGAGAAATTTTCATCTCAAGCCCAAGTGGAAGATATTTTTCTTGCTTTCTCTCTATATACTGTCTTCAGATAGTATACTAAGAACAGGAAGAATTTATGCTTGGAGTAAAGTTTTTGTATCATCTGTCAAGGCACAAGTCCACACAGTTGGAGGGCAGCATTTCTGGTGGCCGTGTCACTATGTTGACACCATACAACAATGTCCCTGTCCCAACAGCATCACACTGAATGGTATTTGTATTTCATTTCTTTAAAAAAGGTCACTTTTAACTTCATACATGTCACCTTTGCACTGACAGTGAAAAGAAGGGCATTCTGGTCGTATGAATGTGTATATTTTGAATAATATAAACTAAAATCTACATGTAACATTCAATTGCCAGAATGTAACACTGGTGTACCCAATGGAGGGAATTACTGTCAGGGTGTGTTTCTTATTCCTCTAAAGATCCAGGGAATCAACTCAACTGGCCTGGAGGACAGGGGTCCCTGAAGACTTGCCAGTGCTTTAGAAGCCCCAAGGCAGAATTTTCAATGCCAGAAGGTGATTTCGAGGGCTATATTAGCCCATAAGCATGCCCATGAGGACTAATGGGAACACTGTAAGATAAAAAAAAATTATAAAAGACAAGGTGAAGATGAAACAGATTCAGACTTCTCTGGCAGGCCTAAATAATTTAAAAGCACAAAGCACAGGCTGCTATGATGGGTTAAGCACATCCAGCTGTGAATCAGAAGACCCATGTTTTATGAGTTTAACATTTCGGATAGTACCAAAGAAGGAGGGGGCTGAAAGGCATGCAAGAACAGACGTGCTCTTTTCTGACAGAGAAGGTCATGGTTATAAGGATGGTTGAGAAATGTAGAAGTAGCTACTCAACTAAACAAAGAAGAGGTAGGCAAGGGACTTTACCAATGAGCTTCAACACCATGTTCATTTTAGGAAAGGAAGCAGTGAATTCTTAACACCCATGCCTTAAATTTTTTTATGTTACAGGAATACATTCTACACCACTGACGGTACTTGGAATACCCATGAACATGACCCTAGTGAAAATTTTGTAGTTGGATTTTGTGAAACCCGCATTTCTGTATTTAATTTTTCCTGAGATATTTCTATTTAATTTTTCCCGAGCTTCCAAGAGATATGAAACTTAACAGAGGAGAGTATTATGCAGTAGGAGTCATAGATGGGTTGGAGCCATAGTAGGAGGAAGAGCAAAATCACCTCTATAATCATAATCTCTTAGTGACTTGCTGCTTTGGCTAGGAAAAGAGTGTTAGGATGATGTAACACAACAGCAGTAACTTCCTGGGCTCCAGCTGACATCCTGCATTTTATGAGGATGATGGTGAGGAGGACAGGCAGGAGGAAAAGCAAAGATACTAATGACAAGCACCGGAAGGCATAAACATAAAGCTTTTCCAGTCCCCACCCAATAATTTCAAGACCATTTGTTCAAAATGGACGGCAGTCAAGATTCCTTTTCAGTGCCTCCAACACTGTATCACAGAAGCAGGGTAGCTGTGAAACGTGCTGCCCTTCTGGGCCACTTGCACGTGCAATGTCAGTCTGAGAGTGCTCCATGTCCAGTAGCGTTGTTGTGTCTTAACGACTGCCATGAAGTCCTTGCTGGCACGGCGAACAGCATATTGTACAGCTGGTGTCCCATAATGCAAGTTGGCACATGCATGTGGGATTTTTCTGCCAAGCATTTCTGCCCTTGACAACCTAAAGCTCATTTAGGGAGACATTGTTGTCCTCGCAAGTGTTCAGTATTTATTAGCCCAGGGCTGCCTCTGGCTAAGACGGATATTGACTCCATGATAAAGCCACAGAGGGAAACTTTGCACTTTCCTTGACACATGTCCCCCCAAACTAGTAGGAGTTATTGGCTCGGGTGGGGGCCATCAAAATGACAACTCTTTTTGAGAAAAAATGGTACTGTTTTTCTGCCAGAGGTGCTAATCATCTCAGTTAATATTTTTCCCAGGAAATCTTATTAGTTATTTTGTGTGCTTGCATTCCATTCTCATTATTTGTCACTGAGTTGTATTGGATGCATACATTGCTAATTATAATTTAGGGATAGAAATTTAATGACAGTGACCATTGTATAGAAGCATTACCTTCTGAATTGTGGCCAAACCATTCTTAACTCATTAATCTTCCCCTATGTGACAGTGCTAATTCTACATAGAGTGTGAGATCTGGGCCAAACACCAAAGTATACTCATGAGTTGCTGCCTTTCATGTCTGAATCCGATGAAGCTGTTATGAAGCTACTTTCAATGCAGAGGCCACTGATATTGCTGTTACTGTACAGTTTCAAATTATACTTTCAAAAATAAGGGTCATGAACTGGAGCCTCACAAGTTCTGCCTATTGTCAGAGGGCACATATTTTTTTCTCAGACTATATTTAAATGATTCCTTCATTATATCAGATGGGAAGGGCTTCCCCTAGTCATTTCATCTTCAGCTCTTGCAAGGGTATAAACAGGAGCCACATGCTCTCCATTGTTGTTGCATTGTTAGGTACCCTCAAGTCGGTATCTGACTCTTAGCGACCGTATGTATAACAGACAAAGCAGTATTATTAGTGCCTCTCTACTGTTCATAGGGTTTTCAGTGGATGATTGTTTTGTTTTTGTTTGCTTGTTTATTTTAGGGAGGGGATTTCCAGATCCTTCTCCCAAGCCTACAGCACCTGGTATTCTCAGGTGGTCTCCTGTCCAAGTCCTAACCAGACCTGACCCTGCTTAGCTTCCAAGATCTGATGGGAAGGGACACCATAGTGGTATGGCTGCAGGCTGCTCTCCATTAGTTCCTTTGTATTCACATGTAAGCATTTACTGCATCCTTTCCTCTTAGGACATCTCCCCTTTGCAATTCTCATTCCCTTAATACCAGCAGCTGCCAAGTTTCTTATCATTTACTGCTTGCCATTCATGAGTCTCAAACACTATTGTTTTAGTGTTATTTTCACAAAATGTATCTCATTGTATGTGTATAAAACTTTAATGTAGAAAAATATGAAAACAGAAATAAAACTTACCTTTTTGAGTGCATAGTTCAGTGGCAGTAAGTACACTCACACTGTTGTGCAACTACCATTGCTCTCCATTTCCAGAACACTTTTTATCATCCCAAGCAGAAACTACATATCCATTGAATCCTACCACCCCATTCTCTCTCCTTGCTGCTGCCCCTGGAAACTTCCATTCTATTTTATGTTCAAAATACTTGGTGTATTTACTTGATATAAAGAAAGGGAATCTATTCACAGGTAAACTGACATCCAGAACCAGACATCAGGTCTGAGAAAGAACATAACACAGGGTCACTTGTCCATACATCTACCTCCTTCATTATCTTGCTTCCATTACTCTCTGCCCAGAAAGCCACAAAAGCAACAATCAGTAAAATGAAAAGTTAACCTACAGGATGAGAAAAAATATTTATAAAACATATAATCAATATGGGGCTAATATCCCAAATATATAAGGGCAATAATAATAATAATAACCTGATTTTAAAAGGGTCAAAAAGCATAGACATTTCCCAAAAAGAAGACATATGAATGGCTAAGAAGTATATGAAAAAGTGCTCCATATCATTACTCATCAGGAAAATGCAAATTAAAGCCATGAAGATATATCATCTCACATCTGTTAGGATGGCTATTATCAAGAAGTCAGGTGACAGCAAATACAGGCAAGTATATGCAGAAACTTCTTGTGTGCTGCTGGTGGGGTTATAAATTAATACAGTCAATATGGGAAATAATATGGCAGCTCTTCAAAACACCTAAAAGTAGAATTACCAAAAGATCAAGCAATCCCATTTCTAGGTTTGAATCCTAATCAACATCTCAAAGAAATATGTGCACTCCCATGTTCATTGCAGTATTATTCACAATAGCCAAAATATGAAAGCAACTTAAGTGTCCATTGATAGATGAACAGGTGAGTAAAACTGGGTGTATGAGTACACTGGAATATTATTCAGTCTTTAAAAAGAAGGGAATCTTTGCATTTACAAGAAGGATGAATCCAAAGGACATTATGCTAACTGAAATAAGCCAGATACAGAAAGGCAAATACTGAATGATGTCACATATATGTGGAATCTAAAGAAGTCAAACTCATAGAAACACAGACTAGAAAAGAGTTTTCCAGAGCCTGGAAGTAGAGGAAATAAGAGGATATTGGTTAAAGAGTATAATCTTTCAGTTAAAAGATGCATAAAGTCTGGAAGCCAAA
The DNA here is from genome assembly GCA_007922755.1 of Pedetes capensis. NCBI lineage: Eukaryota > Metazoa > Chordata > Mammalia > Rodentia > Pedetidae > Pedetes > Pedetes capensis. Next base: position 45,250 of record VMDO01015459.1, read on the forward strand.
TGGACAGCATGATGGTTAATAATAAATTATATTCTTAAAATTTGCTAAGAGAGTGGCTCTTAAATGTTCTCATTACATAAGCACAAAGGTTAACTGTATGAAATGATGGTGACATTGATTTTGTAATAATCATTTTACAAAGTAGACATATATCAAAACAATACATTGTACACACTAAATGTATATAAATTTCACTTGGCAAGTAGACCTCAGTGCAGCTGAGGGTAAAAAAGAGAAAGCTGAGCACCTCCCTGCTGACCTCTGCCTGCCCTGGGACAAGACCAGAACATTCTGCTCATACTTGAGTTTCCTAGGCCAGGATTGCTGTCCTTCAACATGCCTCTCCCATTTGGCCTTGGCCATTGCCTCTCAGAAGTTTGTCTCTGTGGACAGAATAGAAGAGTGAAATAACTCATCCTCAGCATGAGGATCATTTATTGCATGAGCCTATGAGACCTAGCTCCAGAGTTCCTTAAAAAAGAATGTCTCCAAGATATACACTAGGGACTAAGAAAGTGTTTGGAGTCATTCATATAATACTAAATCATTTCTGTGTTGATACCTTCAGTGTGCTATTTCCATTGAGCAGGACTAGTAGATGGGAGTGTTGAGAGTGTTAAGGATAGCAAAGGATCCAAATCCCTAGGTGGGGTGAGAGCACAGTTCACAGGTATAGTTTGATAATTCTTCTCTGCTAATTGTGATCTTCACTTATACCTCCTCCTAAATAGGGAGTCATGCATCAATCCTCCAGAATATTTGAAAAAGAAAAGTGCAGACTACAAAAATCTCTTTAAATAAAAATATGGGATACCTACATAATTTACATCATATTTTGTAATATTGTAGGTATGTATTCTTATCATATAGGTGCATGATATTTAGGGGAGGAGGCTTTCCAGCCACTGAAACAAAGGATAAAATTTTGAGGTTCAGAGGTAGATCAGATAATAGCAAGAAAACCCAAATTGCTACATCATTTCACTGTCAGAACAAAAAGGCTATAAAACCAGGCTTTGTGGAAAGGAAAAGGAAAAACAATGTTTTACATTCTTTCAGCATATTAAGCTTCAAGCTTACAAACTTCAATCACAGGTTTGTTTGTTTTTTCTCCCCATAAATTTAGAGATCCTTCTTTTGCAGGAAAGAGCTTTAGTCACATGGCACACAAGGTATATAATCCTAGAGCAGGAAAAGGAAATCCGATGGTGAAAAAGATTAGATCACCAGGGCCAGTTCTGAGGCATCTTGGGGGGCAGGAGAGGGAGAAAGAGGAGAGGGAAAGGGAGAAGGAGATGGAGAAGGAGAGGGAGAGCAAGAGGGAGAGAGAGAGGGAAAGTGGGAGGGGGAGGGAGAGGGAGGAGAATGAACAGGAGTTTTTGTCCAACTCAGGGGTCCTGAGTCCTCTTCCCCTAGTAGTGGGTGGAGGAAATGTCAACAGAAATATGATCCAAACCATAGAATTCAACCTGTGGGTACAATTTTACATTTTCTAGTAGCCATTTGAAAAAGTAAAAAGCAGCTGAAGAAATTAATGTAATAAGTACTAATTTTATTTAATCCAATACAGCCAACATATTATTCCAACATGTAATCGACATAAAATTATGGAGCTATTTTACATTTTTTTATTTTCTTTGCAAGTTGATATGTATTTTATACTTATAACACATTGCAATTCAGCCCCACCACATTTCAAGTGCTCAATAGACATATGTGGCCAGACTACCATATTTGACAGTATAGCTTTAGAAAATCACAGAATATATGGGGAAAGTGTCAAAAAATGCCAGTCCTCTGATGCTATGAAGTAAATTGCATAGCATTGGGAGCTTAAAGGTAACTACAGGGAGACAAGAGTAAAATGAGGCTCAGGCAATGCTATGACCTCTCCCGTCATCTCCACTAGGTCTTCACAGTGGATTAGAGGGTATCTAGAAGTTTCTTGGCCTGCAGCCATTCCACTGTGGCATCTGATCTCGTCAGATCTAGTAAACTAAGCTGGATAGCCTGGTTAGTATTTGGATGGGAAACTGCCTGGGAACACCAGGTGCTGTAGGCTTGGGAGAAGGTCCTGGCAACCCACTCCCAAAAATCAATCAACCATTGAAAACTCTATGAATAACAGAGAAGCACTAATAACACTGTTTCACCTGTTGTACATATGGTCCCTGAGTTGGACACCAACTTGACAGCACCTAACAACAAGAAGGTGCCTGGCCTCTGTGTGCAAATATAGGCATACTGAGATTTCAAGAGCAAGCAGAGCCTGGTCCAGGAACAAGAACACAATAAAATTGTGTTTCCAAGTTTGGAAAAATGGCTAAGGTTATAGGCTAACAAGAGCAGCCCCACCCCCGCAGAATAAAACCATGTTGAATCCAGACAACAGAGGATCAAAGTCTCTCCTCCCTTATGTAACTACTTTATTCACTTCTGGTATCCAATAAATATGAATTGAAGGCCTGTTTTGTAAAAAGCATTGATAAAGGTATTGAGTACACAGTAATGAAAAACATTTTTTTAAAAAAATCCCTTCTTCTATGGAAATTACATTCCAGTTGACAAAGGAAAAATTTGACAAAAGAATAAGCACCTATATGGGTGTAAGATAATGATAATAAGTATGGGAAAAATAAAGTTGGATGGGGAGAAAGTGGGGAGATGCAAAATTTTAGATAAGGTAATCAGAGAAGGAGCAGGGCAAGAGAACGAAAAATATGACAGACTGAATGTTTTAGTTATTGTTTTTCTTGTTATCCAAGGCAGAGGCAGGGCAGAGAGAAAAGCTCTAAACAAGACTTCGAACAGTTAGGAGAAATAAATTGCCTTGTATTTGGTATTTTTATGTATAGTGTGATTAACTTGGCTTCTTAAATCTGTATATATCTGGGTGGAAAAGAGTGATAGTATGTATTACAAACTATCAACTGTGCTTTCCTCTAGGAATGATATTCAATTTATTTTCATTGTACTTTGCTCCATTTTTCAGATTTTCTACAACCAAGCTACTCTAAGAAATGGGGGAAAGACACTTAAGATGTTTATGAAGAAAAAAATGACACTTTCCTTTGCCATTTTATAATGTTTGTATAATTCAGATAGCTAAACCTAAAGTAAACTTCTAGAAATCTATCATCTTTCTGTGTTTTCGTAGTAACACTGTCTCCAACTCAACTTTCTTTAGGTTTTTGTCTGGTTTTCTTTTTTCTTTTTATCCATATGTCTAACTTCATTGAACTTGAACCTCACCATTTGCATTTTTCTCATATTCAGCATCCAGTGTTGGATTGTGCTGACAGCATCTTTTGAGAAATGCTGACAGGTTTGGTTGTGATGCACACTCACTGCCCCATACACCATACATCATCGATTGTGACACCTACAAGTCGGCCCCACCCCTTTTTGGTGTGCTCTCTTCTGGAAACTTCTTGTGTGGATCACATCCCCAAAGACATTCCGAGGAACTACCATCTGGAATTCTGAAGGTTGTCATCACACTGGTTCATTTAGACTTATTTCAAATAGCATCCTAGGTACCAGGTGCAACAGAGTCACTGAGAACTAGCTCAAGAGTTCTTTTAACTCTGATAAAGAAGTGATATATGCAAAGCAAAATAATTACAAATGCCACTACTTTGAAGTAATACAACATGATACTGACTGAACATCTTGATCTCTATTAAACCTCTGAGAACTATACAAATATTTTGGTGGATATATGAGTGTGAACAGACAGTCTATTAACCTGTTGAACTTTACAGTAACTTGTATTTTTACACAGGCTTTTCAGTTCCTTTTTTGTTAACCATGTTGAAAATATGGAAGAACTATTCATCTCCAAAAGTGCAGCAAATACTTTAATAAAAGCTTTCATATACAACATACTGATAATCTATACATTCAAACCCCCACACGTCTGTCAGTTTGCCACATTGTGGGGGCTTGCATGTTGCGATGAGGCTGAGAGCACTGCCACTGTAATCTCAGACATGAGCAAGGTTACCCATGGTGGACAGGTTTTCAGCTGAGCTTCCAGACTAAGACAGACTAGGGAGTAGGACCTGTCAAGCCACTCCTGAAACAACTAGCCATTGAAAGCCCTATGGATAGCAAAGAAACACTGTCAGATATAGTGCCGGAAAATGAGGCCCCCAGGTTGGAAGGCATTCAAAAGACTACTGGGGAAGAGTTGCCTCCTCCAAGTAGAGTCTACCATGATGACAGAAATGGAGTAAAACCCCAGGGTGCTCAACTTGCTGATGTGGCAAGACTCAAAATGAGGAGAAACAACTGTAAACATCCATTAATAATTAGAAGATGGAATGTATGTAGTATGAATCTAGGAAAATTAGAAATTGTTAAAAGAGAAATGGAGTGCATAAACATTGACATTCTAGGCATCAGTGAGCTAAAATGGACCAGCATAGGCCATTTTGAGTCAGAAAATCATATGGTCTACTATGCTGGGAATGATAAACTAAAGAGAAATGGGGTTGCATTCATCATCAAAAAAGACATTTCAAGATCTGTCATGAAATACAATGTTATCAGTGATAGAATAATATCCATACGCCTACAAGGAAGTCCAGTTAATATGACTATTATTCAAATTTATGCATCTACCACTAAGGCCACAAATGAAGAAAGGGAAGACTTCTATCAGCTTCTGCAATCTGAGATAGATCAAACATGCAATCAAGACATACTGATAATCACTGGTGACTGGAATGCAAAGGTTGGAAACAAAGAAGAAGGCTCAGTAGTTGGAAAATATGGTCTTGGTGAAGGAAATGAAGCTGGAGATCACATGATAGAATTTTGTCAGACCAATGACATTTCCATTGCAAATACATTTTTTCAACATCATAAACAGAGACTACACACATGGACTTCACCAGATGGAACATACAGGAATCAAACTGACTACATATGTGGAAAGAGACGATGGAAAAGCTCTGTACAAAATGTCAAAAAAAGACCAGATGCTGACTGTGGATCAGACCATCAATTTCTCATATGCAAGTTCAAACTGAAGCTGAAGAAAATTAGAACAAGTATACAAGAACCACTGTATGACCTTGAGTATATCCCACCTGAGTTCAGAGACCACCTCAAAAGTAGATTTAATGCATTAGACACAAATGACAGGAGACCAGAAGAGTTGTGGCATGACATAAAAGATATCATTTAAGAAAGAAGCAAAAAGTTCTTAAAAAGACAAGAAAAAAAGAAAAGACCAAATCACATGTCAAAAGAGACACCGGACGTAGCACTTGAATGTCAAGTAGCTAAAGCAAAAGGAAGACATGATGAAGTTAAGGAACTAAACAGAAGATTTCAGAAGCAGCTCAAGAAGACAAAAACAAATATTATAATAACATGTGCAAGGATCTGGAGGCAGAAAATAAAAAGGGAAGAATGTGCTCTGTGTTTCTCAAGCTTAAGGAAGTGAAGAAAATATTCAAGCCTCGAGTGGCAGTAGTAAAAGATTCTACTGGGAAAATATTAAATGATGCAGGCAACATCAAAAGAAGATGAGAAGAATACACAGTCATTATACAAGAAAGAATTGGTAGATGACCAACCATTCCAAGAGGTTGCATATGAAGAGGAACCAATGGTGTTGAAGGACGAAGTGGAAGCTGCCTTGAAAGAACTGGCGAAACACAAGGCTCCAGGAATTGATGGGATACCAACAGAGATGTTTCAAGAAACAGATGCAGCACTGGAGGTGTTAACATGTTTATGCCAACAGACTTGGAAAACAGCTACTTGGCCACCTGACTGGAAGAGATCCATATTTGTGCCTATTCCCAAAAAAGGGGATCTGACTGAATGTGCAAACTAT
>VMDO01015460.1:0-51091 GCA_007922755.1 Pedetes capensis
ACCAAGTACCGCAAAAAAAAAAAAAAAAAAAAAAAAAAAAAAGAATGGGCCAGGGGACTCGGTCGCCATTCTCTAACCCTCTGTCCTTCCACTGTAGCAAGGCCCTGCTTGGTGTGGAATCTTGCAAGTGGCATGGAATCCTGCGATCTTTGGCAGCCCCCCCCCCCGCTCCCCCATGCTCCATCCTGACCCTGCAAAAACGCCTACTGAAGCTGCCTGTCAGCCCAAGCCTCCCCTTCTATGGTGGTTGTAGGGTTCTGTTCTTTGCATTTGTAATCCCAAAAGGAGACCTGCCAAAGAGGCAGCTTTGGAAAACCACAACGTAGCAGGCATCCAATAGAAAGCCTTCCTCTGGGGGTGCTCTCTTACCTGGAGACCAGAAGCCCCCTCAGGCCTCTCCCCATCCAACCATCCCACTGTGAGCCCACACTTGCAGTCAGTCCGAATCCTCAGCACAGGCACAGATCTCACACACACAGCATGCTCCTGCTTTCCCTCTAACAACTCGCACCAGAGGTGCCTGTGTGGAGACTGCTTCCCGAGCTGCAATGTCAGCAGGGCTTGGTCGGTTCACCCTCGAGGCCCCATCACCTGCAATAATGCCTAGCACCTTGTCAGTGCTCAATACCTGTGTGATGAGTGAATAACTATGCAAACTCATCACACTGTTGTTGTTGTTGTTGTTGTTGTTGTTGTTAGGTGGCATCAAGTTGGTGTCCGACTCATAGTGACTCTACGTACAACAGGTGAAACACTATTGTCAGTGCTTCTCTGCTATTCATAGGGTTTTCAATGGCAGACTGATTTTTGGGAGTGGGTTGCCAGGTCCTTCCCCCAAGCCTACAGCACTTGGTGTTCCCAGGTGGTCTCCCATCCAAGTACTAGCCAAGCCTGACCCTGATTAACTTCTGAGATCTGATGGGATCAGAAGCCACAGTGCTATGGCTACAGGCTCATCACACTGTATCAACAGTAAAAAAGACCAGAGAGAAGAAGAAACATACCCAGGATCACAGAGTTTATGTGTAGTTCAGATTCATGCCAAATGGTCTGATTTTTGAGTCCAAGACTTTCACCTGCCACAGACTGCCCCTGTGCACATCATCCCCACATCTTCGTGCCCACTACACAGCCCTGAACACATACCCCATACACAGGCGGGTACACACACTCCACCCAGGGCTGGGTCAGCCTCCTAAGCCCCAATCAGCCAAGGGCTCAGCCAGGATTAGCTGTCTACAGAGGCCTGAAATGGACACTGCCGGGGACAGGCGTTGGAGGAAAGGACAAGGGACATGCAGGGAGGGGAGACCCCAGCACGGTTCCGCCCAGCCAGCATTTAGTGAGCATTTGCTATGCCCGGGCACCTGTCGACGGCTCTCCCTTCTGCACACACTTGTGAAGAGGAAGCCTCGTTATTTCCAGGTCATACATGAGACAAGAGGGCTTGGGAAGGTCCTGCCACTTGCCTGACGTCCCGCAGCCAATCAGGGGAACCCAGAGTTCCCCATGCTCTCTGCTGTCACTCTTGTGGTGATGTGCAGGGTGTAAGGCTTAAAGCGAAAGGGGGAGTCTTTAGGATTCCAGCCATGGCCCCAGAGCCGTGTGAGGGCCAGCCGGGGAGGAGGAGGCAGGGAAGGGGCCATCGTCTCCATCTGTCCCAGACGCACAGCTTGTGAGGAACAAGCTGGGCTGAGTCTCCCAGAGCAAGGACAAAAGCTGCTCAGGTGCCAGGGAGCAAAGGGGAGAAGGGAGCCCGGATGGGTGATCTGTGAGGAAGAGAAGTGGTCCAGCCGCGGTGTCTCTGAGAAACCAGGCTCTGTGAATTTTCTCAGCAATCAGCACCACGTGGAATCTGACTCGAATCTCCCACCAGCCACCCCTTCTCTTCCGGGGAGCCTGAGTCTTCACAGTTCTCACTCCCCCTCCACACCTGGGCCTCCTGGAATCCCTTCTCCTTCTCTGAATCCCAGGCAACCTGCAGACTCCTCCTCACCTCCCCCCTTGGACAAAATAGCCACTGCCTGGCTTCTGTCTGCCTTGAGCCTGGAGATTAGTGAGGCCACCCAGGTCACAGGGACTGGGGCGGTCTGGGCCATGCTTCCAGCCTCCCCACACCCACCTGCTTGAGCCCAGTGCCCTGCGAGCCCCCCACACCCCCTCCACACCCAGACAGGATGCTGCCTCCATGTCCTCCCTCCAGCAGGGGAGATGGCCATTTACATAAATGACTCAAATGGCTCCATCAGGAAGCCCATCCATGCTGGAAGGTACTGCAAAGCCTGGCCAAGCTCAGAGGGAGAGACCTCAAGCAGGGAGATACAGCAAGAGCGAAAGGGGGACCAAGGGCGGGACAGGGGACAACAACACGCCTCAAACACTCAGGGCAGAGGTGGATGCCAAGCAGATGGCAGAGGCACTGATGCGGGCCCGGGAAGGGGAAGAAGCACAGGCAAAATAGGTGCCCCAGGTGGGCTCCTCGCCTCAATCACAGAGCTGTGACTCAGGCCCCACTGTCTGTTCTGTTAAGGGCACCCACCCTTCCGGGTGGGTTGGCTACTCTTCAGACTGCAACAAGGACGGGCTTGGTGGCCAGGCTCTGCTTATACCGGGGAGGCTGACATGGCTACTGCATGGGGAGACCTTGACCATGGAGAGGAACACAGTGTGGTTCATGGCCATGTGTCAGGGTCCTAAAAATAACTGCCGCTGCCCCTTCCCTTAGCGAAAAGCGCTGTGCTGTGTACTGACAGCCCTGGGCTCTCCCCCTGCCGCTCCTGGTTGGTGCTACCACCACCCAGCCTGCAGCCCTATCGGCATGCTCAGGGACAGCTGTCCAGGGGGGACAAAGTGCACACTCCTACCCCTGCTAGGGCCTTCTTCCTGGGCTCATCACTGACCCAGCTCTGCCAGAACAAGGCCCGGCCTTTCTCACACTCTCTCCCCTAGGACTCTGAGCCACGGAACTTCAGGGGCCAGCAGGCCAGATTCCACCCTCCACCCCAGCTGTCCTTCTCCCCAGCTGCTCCTCCTCCAAGGGCCCCAACCCGCCAACCTCTAATCCTCTCTGTCATCTGACCAGTCTCCACCCAAAATTGGCTTTGCCCTGCCATCCTTCTGAGGCCCAAAAATGGACAGAGTCATTTATAGAGGGTCCGACAAGCCAAACGCAATGGGAAGATGACCTCATGGCACCCACAGGCCCAGGCTCCAGGCACGCACTCTGCACCCTGGGCACACTGGGGATGGCCGGGAGGCAGCAGCAGGGGGACAGGACCTTACAAGAATAAGCTCCACGCAGGGCAAGAGCCACATGCTCCCTGCCTGGGCCAGACCTGGGGACTCAGCCTGGTAGAGGCACCTGCCATGCGTCAGAGCAGTACCGGGTGCACCAGGAACAGCAAATCAGGGCACCCACAGGCCTGTGCCGGGGCTACCAGGCCACGCCTCCCAAGAGCCCCCATCTGTTCAGAAGCATTCACTAGGCACCTACTGGGGACCAGAGTAACTTGAAGGGCACATGCATGGACCTGTCCAGCCCAGTGAGAGAAGAGCGCAGGACCCATGGAGGGACAGACGGAAGGAGGCTCAGGGACCCCACAGAGCACCAGGGCACCACAGGGCAGGCTGCTCCCCTCCACGTCTCAAGGCATGTTTTGGGCTGAAGACAGGTGGGGGAAGACGGGCAGGAGGAAGAAAGGATGAACGATGGGGGACCTGCCTCCTATGTGGCTACTCTCTGGGCCTTCCACCATGGCTCCTGATGTCCTTGTTCAGTACATGCCCTCCTATGACAATAGGGAAATAGGAATTGCCCCACACTGCCCATTGCCATGAGGGAGGCAAGGTGGGTACACTGGAGGGCTATCCATAAGACAGGACTGAAGTCCCATTAGCAGTGGGAGTCAGGGCACCGCACACCATCTCTGATGCCCAGGAGGCAGCCCACTTAGTGAAGCCAGGCTGTAACAACACAAAGCTTCTGAGCAGCAGGAAGGCAAATAGAAGATGGGTGGGAAGACAGGGGCCAAGAAGGGAGGGGCGGCTTTCAGAGACACCTAGGAGAGTGGGCTTGGCTTCCCATGGGTGGAGGGTCCCTAATTAGTGCCCATGGGGCATAGAGCAGCTGTGGCATGAAGCAACTGCAAGCTCATGAAGCCTAGGCCCTGGCAGGGCCAGCCCTTGGACAAGACCTGCACCCATAGCCCACCAGCTGTCAGCAGACTGCCAAGGCCACAGAGCGGGGGCTGAAGAGGGGCATTAGCTAAGATACAGTGACACTTGGCCACTTACAAGGCAACTCAGTCCATGCCTTCTGCCCCTAGAATTATGTCAAAAGGCTGTTGCAGAGAAATGAGCAGGGAGGGGTGCACTGGGGAGGAGACCTCTGAGTGGGGGCAGGGAACTTGTCTCAGCCAGCTTTGGATTCCCATTCGTCCCTCCACCCGGAAGGAACAGGAAACAGGCTCCAGGCACCCGGAGGGATTTACCCAGTCATGGCGGAGAAGGGGGAGGCAAGGGTAAATACCCCTCCAAGCTGGGTGATGAAGTCTTTCTTCCCAGCCCCCCAGCTGGCTACGGGGGAGGGGGGGTAGGGGGATAGATCTGGAGCTGGGCCAGAGCCCTTCCCTACACACACACACACACACACACACACACGCACGCACGCACGCACGCACACGCACACACACACACACACACACACACACACCTCCTTAGCCAGGAACCTCAAGGAAGAGCTGTAGGACTCTTGAGAGAGGAGCAGGGTAAGCTTTACCGCCACCCCACCCCCCATCACGTGGCTGCATCCTTAGGGAGCCGCAGGTCTCAGCTGCACAAGTCATTGTTTATAAACAGCCACAGGGCTAGCAAGGGAAGGCCAGCCTGTCTCCCGGCCTCCAGCCCGTCCCGCCATGGAGAACTGGGGGGCGACACTAGCAAAAACATGGATTCTGCAATCTCAGATTTCAGAGTCGGAATCGGCAGGGGAAGTGGCGTCAGCAGCTGGCGTGATCCAATTCAATAAACCAGTGATGGCTTGGGTTAAAAAGCTGACCGGCGAGGACCCCCGCCCCCAATCCATGCATTTCCTGCACAGTCAAGGTGTCCCAGGAAGCCCTGACTCCATTCCCGGCGCCAGCCCAGAGTCACTCGAAAAGAGGTCGGGTTTCCTGAGGCGCCCTCCATGCCCCTCTTCTGGGCCAGCTCCCTGAAGCTGGCCCTGCGCTCCCCAAGCCAGCGCCGCCACTCCTCCCCGGCCCCCGGAAACGCGAAGCCTCAGCCCGGGTGAAGAGACCTCTGGCCGGGGCGCGCAGCCCTCCGCAGCCGGCGGGGCCAGGCAGGAGCTTCCAGGCCGCAGGCAGCTCTCAGGAATGGAAACTCGATCCTTCCTTCGGCCCTCGGGGAACGGAGGTGGAGAGGCGGTGGGAAGGGCAGAAGTATGGGCGCCAGCACCCCTGGGCGGGGGAGTCCGGGGCGCACCTGGCCCCGAGGCCGGAGAGACGGGCTCCCTCCCGCCCGTGGAGCGGGCCCCGCCTGGATTGCCTGCGTGGGCCTGGAGAACTGGGGTCGTCACCTCGCCTCCCAGCCTCTGGGCCCTTGGCTTCCAGGGTGGACGGCGCTCCGGGAGAGGAACGCGAGCGTGGGCTGCAGCTTTTCTGCAGAGCAGCTGCGAAGGTACAAAGCGGCGGGGGGCGGGGAGGGGAGCGAGGAGGACAGCTGCGCCCTCCCCTGCCCTGGTCCCGGTGGGGAGACCTAGGTCATGAACCAAAGGGGGCGCCCAGAGCGCAGGGGGACGAAGCCACAGGAACCCTCGGCAGCGGTCGCGTGGAGGTACCAGGGCCCGACTCTCGGGGTTTGGGGACAGGTGGCCGGGGCTCCGGCTCGCTCACCTTCTCCTGTGCTCGGGTGAGCTTCTTCTGCACGTTGCTAGCTATCTTCCCTGCCGTTACCCCCTTGCTGCCCATCTCGGCCATCGCAGCGCCGGCCTCGCCCAATGGCGGGCGCGGATCTCGCGCCTGGCCTGGGCGCCGCGCTCCCACTCCCCAGTCCCGGCCGCGCGTCCAGCTCTGGCCCCGGCCCCGGCTCGGGCTCCGGCTCCGGCTTCACGCCGCGCACTCGACAGCCGGGAGGACTGGCGGAGGCGGAGCGTGCGCCCAGCAAGCCAGCTAGCGAGCGAGCACCGCGGGGATCCAGGGAGGGAGGGAGGGACGGAGGGAGGGGGCAGGGCAGAGGGGCCGGCCTCTGGCGGCGGTCAGCGCCCCCTGCCCGCCCCCTTCGGACGAGACACTGCCTTTTAAAGGGCCACCCCTGGGCTGAACGGCCGGGAGGAGGGAGCGGCAAGCGCGGGCGCCCTGGGCGTCGGTGAGCCGGACTCCCAGGACGCTCTGGCGACACCGCCCCTGGGCGGGGCCTAGCGCGACAGTCCTGGTCCCTTGCCACCTCAAGCTGTTGTCTAGGTCCTCCTTCCAAGCCGTCACCTCTTGCCACCCAGGAAAGGGAGCCAGGTGGAGGAGAGGGGTGCTTTCGAAAAATCAAAGAAAATGTGCGGTAATGGGTGCGCGGGCCCTGGAACACTTCTGAGTCGCCCAGCATTCGCCACCTCCCTACCGGTACCCTCTCGGGTCCCACTGGGAGCCTCTGCAAGTCTCCAGTTCTCCTTCCCTGCTGCCTATTCCCGTGCCAAGTAAGCGCTCGTTTTTTTCCAGTTTTCCAGTAATTATAATCCTTACAGCCACCTAACATTACTGCGCACTTACTGTGTGCCTGGCACTGTGCTAAGTAATTTGCTAGGCATTATCTCATTCAGTCTCCAGACAGCCCTATGAGGTATAGCTGTTACTATTATTCCCACTTTACAAATGAGACACCAAAAAGCCTGACGCGAGATTTTTGACCTTAGCCCAGGCTCCCCACCACAATATGCTGGCTGTCCCCTAATTCCGGCAGAAGGGAATATGATTAAGGGTCATTATTCGAAGAGGAGATAAGGTTATTTTTCGCTAGCTTTGCCAACAGACCAGTGACACATCATAAATTACAGTCACTGGCAGAGGATTGGTTCCAGGGCCCCAGCAGATACCAAAATCCCTGGATGCTCAAGTCTCTTGTATAAAAAAGCATAATATTCACATATAATCTACACCTCTCCTCCTGTGTACTTTAAATCATCTCTAGATGACTTAGAATACCTAATACATGCAAATGCTATGTAAATAGTTGTTATACTGTATTGTTTAGGGAATAATGACGAGGGAAAAAAGTCTGTGCATGTTCAGTACAGATGCAATTTTTCTCCTTCAATATTTTTGATCCTAGAATGTGGAATCAGAGACAGGGAGAGCTGATTTTAATAAGCATGTAAAGTGTGCTGATACTCAGCTCCACTACCTAGAAACACATCAGGCGCTGTGAAGGATGCTAGGGCACTTTGCTGCTCTGGAAGCTTCTCAGGAGCTGTGGGTAGACTTGAACCCAACTGAGAGCTGCTAGAGGCCTGGATATGTCCAGGGCATGGACAAGAGCCAAGGCTGGACACCTGTGGGAACCACACAGCATTCAGAAGAAGAAAGGTGACCAGGGACCTGAGGTTCCCAGCAGAACAGGAAGGGCCCTGCAGACTGCACACCAAGTCCCTTGTACAAACTGAGAGACTGAGGCCCAGAAATGGAAGGTTCCACCTGTACTCACACAGGCCCATCGCTCTCCCTGGGAGGCCCTCCTGAATGTTCTCTGGCTACTCCTGTTTCCTCCCCCTTGGCCTCCCTCCTAGCCTATTATTCTTCCTATTCTGCAGAAAGACAGACTGAGGCTCTGCAGCTCCTCACTGCTGAAAGCCACACAGATGGCAAACGGCAAGCAGAGAGCCAGCCCTCACAAGCACCAAACACTGTGGGAATAGAAAGCATTTTGGCAGTTAGTGTAACAAACCCATGCCTCTTCCTGAGTCTCCCAAACAAAACCTAAACAGCCTGGGTTTCTAAAGCAGCTTGCTTCTGAAAGCTCAGCATGTTCTCACCTCACAGTCTCTTTCCTCCTAATCTGATGATTATTCACCATTCTCTCAAAGCAATTTCTTCCAGCACTCCTCAAAGGGAAGAATGAAATGAGCAGAAGTCAGGTCCTATTACTGTCAGCCCCTGGGAACAGTAGGAGATTCTGCTTCACTGGACTTTGGTGTTTCAAAATATCATTTGACAGAAAAATTAGAGGCAACAAAAATGTTCATCAGCGAAACAGGGTCAGCCATGACAGCACAGCGACCACAGGGGCCAATATGGAACCACTTAAAACATGGCGACAGAGATTATGTAGCAACGGGGAAAACAGTGCTGATGGCATGATTCTAAGTGAAAAAGGTAAGAGGAAGCTGTGCGTTCTCTACCCTTGCAACTACATAAAAATAAGCTAAATGCTCAGGATCAAAGATTCAAATGTATCAGCAAAGGAAGGAGACATGTTACAGTCAAGGCTTTATATGGCTGATTTTTGCCCCTTACTTTCCTTTTGTTGTTGTTGTTAGGTGCCATTGTGTCTTCAATGGCTGATTGCTTCAGGAGTGGATTGGCATGTCCTTCTCCCTTTTTCGCAGTGGATTTTGTGGGATCGAACCCAGGTCCTCTAAGAGTGCAGCGCTCTTCCAACTGAGCCAAATCCCATCCCTTCCTTTCCTAAGTCCCCTACAATATGGCATAGGACCTTCATAAAAAGAACCACAGCTCTATTTTTAAAGAAAGCGATTCTTTATCTGATCTCTAGAATAGAAAATCTTTCCTATAAACACAGCGCATTGGAGGGTACATTGAAACTTTAAAATGATAGTTTTGAAATACATAAAAGTTAAAATTTTTGAATTTCAAAAAATACAATCAACATGTAGGATAGAACTTCGGACTGAAATGCTTCACAAATGGTAGTGCAAGTCCAGGCAGTACAATGTAGGGGATTTTTTTTACTTTCTTCATAATTTTCTAAAGTATACTATTACCTCATAACCAAGATAGCCCATTATTTTAATTATCAAGAGAAAAAAAGACTCTTCCCATTTTGAAGATAAGTCTGACATAATAAAAATTGAGCTCTAAGAAACTAAAGAAAATAAGTTTTAAATTCTCTCTAAAAAACAAAAGTTAACATCTCAGTATATAAATGGGCAAATAATACAAATGGATTATCACAAAATTGGATATTCAAATAGTCCAAAGGTTTTTAAAGTTCACTCTTTACTGGAAAAAAAAAAAGAAATGTTCATTAAATCAATGAGATACCATTTATGCCCCTTCTTTCATCAATAAATTATTTTTTAAATTATGTTACTTATGAAAACCAGAGAGACAGGAACTCTCATATACTGCTTCTGAGAGTGTAAATAGATACAAAATTTCTGGAAAGCAATCTTATAATAGAATAAGAATCACCAACCTAGGCATGGCAGTTGTTGTTGTTGTTGTTAGGTGCCATCGAGTCGGTATCCGACTCATAGCGACCCTCATAGGGTTTTCAGTGGCTGACTGTTTCGGGATTGCCTTGGGAGTGGATTGCCAGGTCCTTCTCCCATTTTTGCGGTGCTGGGAATTGAACTCGGGACCTCAGAGACTGCAGCGCAGCGCTCTACCAACTGAGCTAAATCCCAGCCCAGGCATGGCAGTGCATGCCTATAATCAGAGCACCTAGGAGGCTGAGGCAGGATGATCATGAATTCAAGCCAGTCTGGACTACATAGTGAGACCTTGTCTCAAAAAAAAAATCACCAAAATACTTATACTCTTAACCCTATAACCCCCCAAGTCTAGAAAATAATTCAAAAATTTAACAAATCCTTGCACATATGTTCATCTCATTATTTAGAATAGTGCAAAACTGAAAATATCCTGAATTTTACTGTCTAAACACTGATGGATTAACTAAACTATGGTATGACCATACATAAAATGTTTACCACTACAATAACGCTTGTGAAGTTTTTGAGAACAGAGAACATATGATGTTAATTAAATAATGCAGGATACAAAGTTGTATAGAATACAGTACCAGCTACTATCCAAAATGTGATTGACAACTCCAGGTGAAGCAGCTGAGAGTGGGGTTGGGCTTAGGTTTTATTCTTTTTCTACTTCTTCTTTTTTTTTTTTTCCCAAAACTTTGTGTATATCCTATTCTTGTCATCAGATGCTACTAAAAACGCAAAGTGAAATGAGGAAACCATCTCCTAGGACAATACCATATTTGGAAAACCACAATGTGGCAGAATAAAAAGAGAAAGCTCAGAGTCAGAGCTTGTGTGCTGTGCATCTGAACACTAAGAGCTAGAGAAATGATGTTTGTTTCCTTGTTTGTTTTTAATAGACTTCATTTTCTGGACAGTTTCAGGTTCACAACAAATTTGAGCACAAAACACAGAGATTTCCCATATACCTGCTGCCCCGACCCAATGCATAGCTTCCCCGACGATCAACACTCCTTACCAGAGCGGTGCATTTATTACAGTTGATGAGCCTGCGCTGGCATCTCATTATCCCACAAAACCCATTGTTTACAGTAGGGCTCACTCCTGCTAGTGTACATTCTGTGAGTTTGGACAAATGTGTGGTGACATATATTTACCAGTATGGAATAGTTTCATTGCCCTAAACATGCCTGGTTCTTCTTCTCTTCATCCCTCCCTCCACCCCCAACTCCTGGTGACCACTGAATTTTTACCCTCTCCATAGTTTTGCCTCTTCTGGAATGTCATGTAATTGGAGTCATATAGTACATAGCCTTTTCAGATGGCTCTTTTCACTTAATAATATACATTTAAGGTTCCTCCAGGATTTTTCATGACTTGATAGTTCATTTCTTCTTGGCACTAAACATCCCATTATCTGGACATACCACAATTTATCCACTCAGTTGATCCATTGAAGAGCATCTTAGTTATTTCTACAACAGAGCATTATGAATAATGCTTCTATAAATGCCCATGTGCAGATGTTTGTGTGGACATAAGTTTTAGACTTTTGTGGATGAATACCAAGGAGTGCAATTGCTGGACCAAATGGAAGAGTTGGTTTAGTATTATAAGGAATTGCCACACTATCTTCCAGAGTAGCTGAACTATTTTGCAGTGCCACCAGCTAAAGAGAGTTCCAGTCACTCCGTCCACATCCTTACTCTAATTTGGTGGTGATGTCATTCTGGACTTTGGCAGTTTGGATGGTGTGTAGTGGTGTCTTCTTTGGAGGATGATTTTTTTTAAAACATTGAAGAACACAGGCAAGCTACAGGAAGTCCTTTCCCTTGGCCCAGAAAACAGCATTTCATTATGTTTCTTTTTATAATTCAAGAATTAAAGAGGCTCTGAGTTAGGAATATCACCATCAGCAGTGGCATCATCATTCTAGCCTATGAAGCAATGAAATATTTTTGTTGTTTGTACTCTTGGCTATCAAAATAACCTTGGGTTTGATAGAAGCAGGAACTTTTGTCATCCTTTAGTAGGTAGAAACTCAGAGAAGATGGGTTTACAAAGGCACCTGTGGAAGATCCATCAACACACAGCCATCTCCAGGGTATGGTTTTGTGCCTCCCCCAGGGATAGCAGCTTTACCTCTTAGGAGGAAGGGGCCTGTCTTGCCCAGGATCCAGAAGAATCTACAGGCAGAACCAATCATTTCAGGGGCATCACAAGTGTGATACCATGTCCAAGAAGGGCTCCCTGACTCAGACTTTCCTTGCTAGCTGTGATCTCAAGGCCCTGGCATTGTGGAAGAGGCAGGTGGGCCTGGGGTCAGAAAGTAGCCACTTTCCCATCCTTACGTGTATTACTTACACTGTTCAAGTCTCATCTGTAATATGGAAATAAATTATCCCCTTTAGATTATTGCAGAAAGAATAAATAGTATTCATCTATCAAGCCTTTGGACTATGGGAAATAACTCTGTAAATGGTGGCTATCTGTAGTAGAGGGCAGATGTTGTCTATTTGATCTTCTGGTTGTCCTTTCTTTTGGATCCCTTCCTTGTGGGTGTGCTGTTTGGATATGGTTAGAGTGTCCCTCAAGGATTCATGTATTGGAAGCTTTGTGCCCAAGGTGATAGTACTGAGAGGGGATAGGTGCTTAATAGGGAGGGCTAGTTAAAGGTGGCTAGGTTATGGGAGTGCTGCCCTGAGAATGGACTAATATACTTCTCTAAGGACCAGGTTAGTTCTCATTAGGGCAGTTTGTTATAAATGGAGGCCACTCTACATATTTGGCCCCTTCTACATGTGGCTATTTCCTGTTCCACTTCTCTGCCATGTTATAACATGACCAGAAAGCCTCATCAGAAGCCAGTCAGATGGATCTTGAACTTTCAGCCTCTGAAAGTATGAGCTAAATAAACCTCTTTTCTTTACACACTACCCAGCATCAGATATTGTGTTATAGCAACACAAAATGGACTATGATACTATGGTTTGATGTCACCTTATCCCTTGCCTCCTGATGTGTACATGTCTTAGGCTCAAAAGATGATTTATGACCTAAGGAGATCCTGTGACAGTCTCCTCTGAGCTGATCTGTGGCTTAGGGCCCCAGGGTGGTAGAAACTTTAGGAGATAGAGCCTGGTTGGAAAAAGTAGGTCTTTGGAGGTATACCCTTGAAGGGTATATTTGGCCCCCAGACCCTTCTTTGCCTTCTCTCTCTGCTTCCCGGCTATCACGAGGTGAGTGGCCTCCTCTACCACAGGCTCCTGCTGCTGTGACATATGTCTCACCATGGGCCCAAAAGTGACTGGGCCAACCATGGACTGAAACCTCAGAGTCTATGAGCCAAATCAATCATTCCTCTTTTTAAGTTGTTTATCTCAGTATTTCTTCACAGCAACAAAAAGCTGACTAACACAACTTCATAAGACAACACACATTTTTCTTGCTAAATCCAATTTGAGATCACTTGTAATCAAAAGAAACATGACTAGTATACCATTACCATAGTAAAGTCCTTCTGAGCCCAGCATGGCAGCTTATGCCTGTGATCCCAGTGACTCAGGAGGCAGAGGCAGGAGAATCACAAGTTCAAGGCCAGAGGCAGCCTGAGTGAGACCCTGTCTCAAGATAAAAAGTTAAAATAAAAAATTAAAAATAAAAAAGGGACTGGGGTGCAGCTCAATGGTACAGCACTTGCAAAAGTACATGCGAGGCCCTAGATCTGGCCCCCAAGTAACTGCAAATAATAATAATAATAATAATAATAATAATAATAATAATAATAATGTCCTTCTGACACACAATCTTACTGCATCCTTAATTCTACAGGTATCTTCAAGCTAGTCTTTCTTGTGTACCTCTACCTCACCCATTTGTATTAATATGGAGTGTCCAGGTAGGGACTGTTTTGTGTGATGTTGTGGTTGTTAGGTGCTGTCAAGTCAAGTCCAACTCATAGCAACCCTATGTACAGCAGAAACAAACACTCCCCGATTCTGTGCCAGGTACACAATCTTAAATATGTTTAAGCCCATTGTTGTGTGACATAGGAAAAAAAAATTACATCTGGAAAGGAGGCACAAACCAGGAGCATCTTGGGCAAACTAGGACACATGAGCACCCAGGTTATAGGTAGGAGTTGGGAAAAGACCTGAGGAAAGAAGCTAAGGACATGAAGTTCACAGTCTGTGCTTGAGTTGGTGCTGAACAGTAACATCTGTGCCTCTCTCCCCAGGCTTCTCTATCCTGACCCCAGCTTGTCGTTTTCTTGAGGCAATCTTTGCAGAGATGGAAGAGCCAACAGTGCAGAAAAGCCTTTGAAAGGACCTCTCTGCTCACCCCTGGCTTCCAGACCCACTGACCTTGATGGTTAGATCCAACTTGTCCAGGCCCTGCAGGCAGGGCCTGTCAGTGGGCCAGAGATGAGCCCAACCAGCTCCAGGACAGTAACAAGGCTTCTGCCAACAAGTAAGTACGTCCTTTCCTTTTGCCACCAGCCAATGAAGTCTCCAAGAGCCAAAAGACTTCTCAAGATGACAGCTGACTTGTGCTTCCCCTCTGCGTGATGAAGCCTTGCTGACCTGTGTGGTGTGAGTGAAGGTGAAAGAGGACAACCCCAGCTTTGGGCTGGAAGGCCCTGGCTCCATCCTGTTGGTCATGTGGCTTTGGGCCACTCCTTACTTGCTCCTTTAGAAAAAGCAATCTTACTTGCCAGGCCAGGCTGTTGTTCAGGATTACAAGTAACGGAAGCCCCCCTGGCTCTGGGGTTAAGGAGACTAGGTAAATAGTAGCTATTATCATGACAGCCAGTCTCTTCATCTATGTGTGGCTTGGATTTCTGGTGAGACGAGTAGGCTGACCTTTGCCAGCTTTACAGATGGGTAAATAGAGGTGTAGAAAAACAAATAGCCCTTTGCCCAGTAGCCCTTCAGTAAATCACTTCTCAGTTCCTAGAGAAGTAAGATTCCAGTCCTGGGAAATGCTCACTGAAAATTTACTAGAATTATCTTTGTATTATCTACCCCCAATAAAAATGACCTACCAAAGTACAGAGACAAGATTACACAGTATGTTTTGAAGCATTTCTAAAGTTTCATTCAGCTTGCAGCCATAGCCCTGTGGCATCTGATCCCGTCAGATCTTGGAAGCTAAGCAGGGTCGGACCTGGTTAGTACCTGGATGGGAGACCGCCTGGGAACACCAGAAGCTGCAGGCTTGGGAGAAGGACCTGGCAACCCCCTCCTAAAAATCAATCTGCCATTGAAAACCCTATGAACAGCAGAGAAGCACTGACAATAGTGTTTCCCCTGTTGTACAGAGGGTCGCTAAGAGTTGGATACCGACTCGACGGCACCTAACAACAACAACAACAAAGTTTCATTCATCTATAAACAAATTAACAAGAAATGGGACATCTAGGAGGACTGACTAAGTCCTTAAATCTGGGCTTCATTGACAAGGTACTAGTCTCTTTCATTGTTGTTGTTGTTGTTGGGTGCCATCAAGTTGGTGTCCGACTCATAGAGGCCCTGTGTACAACAGATGAAACACTATTGTTGGTGTTTTTCTGCTATACATAAAGTCTTCAGTGGCTGATTGATTTTTGGGAGTGGGTTGCCAGGTCCTTCTCCCAAGCCTCCAGTACCTGGTGTCCCCAGGAGGGCTCCCATCCAAGTACTAATCAAGCCTAACCCTGCTTAGCTTCCAAGATCTGACAGGATCAGATGCCACAGTGGTATGGCTGCAGGCACAGTCTCCTTTAGAAAAGTGATTTCAGGGTGTATAACACAAGCCTTGGGGCTGGGATTTAGCTCAGTTGGTAGAGCACCGCTCTGCAGTCTCAGGTCCCAAGTTCGATTCCCAGCACTGCAAAAATGAGAGAAGGATGTGGCAACCCACTCCCAAGGCAATCCCGAAACAATCTGCCATTGAAAACCCTATGAGGGTCACAATGAGTCAGATACCGACTCGACGGCACCTAACAACAACAACACAAGCCTTACAAATGTTTGTATCTTAGATGCACCGAAAACCCAATATCAGAACACAGCTATAGGTACAATGACATTGTTCATAACAAATAAAATATGAAAAGTTGAGCCAATATAAATGTCCAATTATGAGCTCGTTAAATAAGGTAATTTCTAAATTTTGGCTCATCTATATTTTTGAGCATTAACCTACCATAGGGGCTGGGATTTAGCTCATTTGGTAGAGTGCTGCTCTGCAGGCTCTGAGGTACAAAGTTTGATTCTCAGCTTCGCAAAAATGGGAGGACATGGCAATCCACTCCTGAAGCAATCTTGAAACAATCAGCTATTGAAAACCCTATAAGGATCACTATGAGTTGGACATGACTCGACAGCACCTAACAACAACATTAATAATCAATAAATGAGATTTCAAATCTGTTAAAGCTTTCTCCTGCAAAGATATCATTGTGAAAATGAAGAGGTGTCTGGCATGTTAGTTCATGCTTGTAATCTCAGCAACTCAGGAGGCAGAGGCAGAAGAATCACAAATTCGAGGCCAGAAGCAGCCTGTGCAACTTAATGAGACCCTGGCTCAAAATAAAAAATTAAAAAATGGGCTGGAGGTGCAACTTAGTGACAGAACACTTGCAAAATATGTTCAAACCCTGGTTCAACCCTCAAGTAGTGCAAGGAAAGGAAAGAAAAGGAAGGAAAGAAAATGAAGAGGTGATCCACTTAGATAAAACTCTTCATGCCATATCTAACGGAGGACTTGTATCCAGAATACACAGGGAACTATTGTAGCTCAATAAGAAGGCAAACAATCTATTAGAATCAGGCAAATGTCTTGAAGAAACCCTTCCCCAAAGAAGATATTCAAATGGCAATAAGCACATGAGAAGGTGATCAACCACAATGACCTGACACTACCCACCTCGGAAATGGCTCAGATTAAAAAGACCAAAGCCATCAAATGCTGGGGAGAATGTAGAAAACTGGAACTCCAGCCAGCTCTTCCCCTCTGCCAGATTCCCCCTGCTTGCCTCAGAGTGAGTTTTTCTTTCTCTTTTTATCATTGTCTCCTGTATTTTCTCCCCAGGTTCTTCATCTATATCTGAAATCTAATTGTGAGACCAGAGGAGGGTTTTAACCCCAGAATGTCCATGTGGCTGGACACCCCTCACAGTGGGGGACCCCCAACTCCAGAGCCTACATATCCATCTCAGCCTTGCCCAGACAGGTCCCTGCACAGATGGGGCTCTGAATATATCCTTTGTAAGAACACACACGTGTGTGACTTATCCAACTCCTCCCTTATTTCTTCTCCCAGCCGTTTGGCAGCCCATCCTCCCCTGAAGACACAGCTTGGTGCCACTTTCTCTGACGCTCCTGACTCGGGTAGGGCAAGTGATTCTCCTCCACACTCCCCCAGAAATGCTGTGCTTGCCTTTCTCATACACCAGCACCCCATATATCAAAAAGGTGTCCTGCCTTAGTGAGGGAAGAGTGCTTTGGGACCCACTTTTGTTTTGTTTTGGTCAGGGTCTTGCTAAATTATGCAGGCTGCCCCTGGCCTAAAACTCACAATCCTCCTGCCTCAGCCTCCCTAGTTACAGGGATTACAGACATGCACTACCACGCCTGGCTAGGACCCAGTTCTTAACTGGACAGTTAATGAAAGTACATCCACTGCCATGCTCATTTGTGGGAAGAATCGCTTCCTGCTCCCATGCTAAGTGGAGAACTGTTAACACCCTCTGCAGAATGTCTGTTGCCCTTGAGTTGACAAGACAGTGTTTGAGAGCATAGCAGTCGCCTCTGGCTCCTGGGGGAAAAGGACTTTGGGTCTGGTTGGCTCTGACCCCAAGTACCCTCCTTGAGGATAGGAACAGAGCAGACACTTGGCAAATCAACGCTTGCCACTGCCACTGGAACTTGCTGTGGACATGGTCCACCTGAGCTCAGAGAAGGCATTAAGCACCAGGAGGGGTGGGGGAGGCAGTGACCTCCTGGGAACTGGGGAGTCATCAGTGGGCAAGGTCATTTGCCCAACATTGCCTGCTTATCTTTCCTTTCACTTACATCTTTCCCTTGTTGCCTTCTCTCCATCTTACAGACATTGGCTATAGAAGGTCTAGGTGGGACCCAGGCTTTTAATGTCATCAGCCATGTTTAACTCACTTTTTCCCTGCTGGCCTACACTGCTTCTAAAGCCAGCGTCCACCAGCCCTGCCTTGTTACACGATCCTGGGAGCTGATGGAAGGACTGGGGACACAGCCGGCTCAGCCTGCTAGAACTCAGGCTGCGGGTGCTTCAGAGCAGACAGAGACACACATTCACCATAGCGCAGGTGGCCAGCATCACTCGCGCAATGAAATCATAGGGCTTTTTTTGGATTTTCTATTTTACAGAGGACACAGAACATAATAGTTTTTGTTCATTCTAAGTAAACATCTGACAATGTCCAATTCAATGGATTCTGCCCCTCACACACAACAATGCTGCCTTCAATCAAAATGACTAGAAAGATGCACATCTCGCCTCACAATCCTGGCTGTGCAAAAAATGCTTGTCTTCCTTTACGTCTGTCTTTCAAACCCAGTTTCACCACTGGCTCAGTCACTTCTGTCTCCAGCTCCCATTTCTTAGAAAGCCATGGGTCTCCCATTTGTCCCTGGCCAGTTCTCTACATGAAAGACTGCTAGCAGCTCCTTCCCTTCTCTCTCCAGTTTGAGGTCCCTTGTGTCACTTAAACAGCTGTATCACAGGTCTGCTCCACCAGGGTATGGGAGAAACATCTTCTGTCCCCACGACCTGGGCTTTAGGATGCTTGACTTTGGTGGGAGCTTCAGGCAGGGGGACAGATATCAGGAATCACTTTGCTTTTTCTTGATGCTGAGGCTGTGGGTGGCCGTTTGAGCTTTCTTTGGGTCCACTGCCCAGACAAGAGGGGCAGAAGTTTCTTCTGCCTTCCTCATGCCTGCTGGTGTCAGGGTCTCCCCTGCTCTCAGATTCTCCCACACCCAGCTGGGATTTCTGTCACCCTCTTCCCCTCCCTTGTCCCTTGGGACTAATCCTGGGACATGGGCCAAGCTCTCTGGGGAACCCAGCTACATTGAAGTTCTCTCTACATCTTCCCAGACTCCCCAGGTTCCATCGTAGGAACAGGCTTCAAAGCACAGGAGGAAGCCATGCTCCAGGCTGGCTGGCCAGGCACTGCCCCCATTTGGCTGGCTTATAAGCAGGTCCAGGTTTTTAAAGGTCAAGAGCCAAGAATTTCATCCATTTCTTGAGGTAATCGAAGCAGAGAGCTCATCAGATTGGACAAAGGATAGAAGTACCAGGAAATGTGGAGGTAGGTGCCTGGCTCAGCATTCCAAATACTAGCCTGTATGTATCATATAAGTTACATAGAGGCGACATAGGCTGCCTCTGAGCGCGGGAAGGAAGGCTGTTTCCCCTGACTCCTGCCTCCCAGGCAGTGACGTACCCAGTAACTCCTGAGCACTGAATGAGCCGAACCTGCAAGCTGGGTCACACAGAGGAGAATAAAATGGGTCCCTGCCCACAGGAAGCCCTGGTCTTGAGGGAGACAGATACTCTATGAATTTCTCATAGTGGGTGTCGCGGGTGGGAGTGTGGTTGGAGGTCACAGGGCGCTGAGAGAATTGACTAGAGCTCCAAATAGAGTAGAAAGGAAAAGGTTTACTTGTCCACTGCAAGAGGGCAGCAGGCTTAAGCAACAAGATGTTCACTGCCCTGCACTGGGTAAGTGGCTGCTGCTGTTTATAGGGGGATTGGAGGCATTTCACAGCTGGCTTCACCTGGGCTTTTCCTTAGCTGGAAATAACTCACTTTGGGGCCAGATTGGGGTGGGATGTTTGTCCAAGTTACTTTGTTTTGAAACAGTCTTCTCTTAGCTGTCGCACCCTTGCAGCCTGTGGTGTTCAGTGGCGGGGCCTGGTGTCAGAAAGCGCTCATGTCTGTCATTTCCCGGCATCTCTACAGCTCCCCTCAGACAGAGCTTTTCCCCACAGTGGGGCACAGCAAGAGGAGGGGAGTGCTGCCTCCCGCCAGTGCCAGCGTGTCTCCAACAAGAGAGAGTCCCACCAGAGGGAGACGTCAGAACTGCCTGTGACAAACACACACGAAGGGGGGCACCCTGGAGGAAAGCAACCGCCTCCCTTTTGGGGGGCCCACTCCAAGGCCTCCCTGAGTGCAGCTGGATCTGCGGAGGGGCAGAGAGGTCTCGCCTTTCTGGAAGGCAGGCCTTGTGTGGGTCATCTGCAGGGGCTGAGGCATTCATTCCCAGCAGTTAGCTCGCTCTTGGCCCCGCCTGGAAAACTCAGAGGCAGCCTAGAGTCAGGCCCACCCTGCCCCAGAGTCCAGATGGGGACAATTGGGCAGCCTGGAGGGAGATGCATACCAGGGATTGTTAGAGGAGGCCTGGCCAGGGGGCTTTAGCTCCACAGGGTGTTCCAACCATTACAGCTGCACTGTGTCCACACAGCCCCGTTCGCCCTGTACCCAAGACCCCTTCCCCGGACCAATTCCCCACACCCATCACCCACCCAGCGTCAGGTCCCCCCACCTGGTTGGAGCCAGGCCTTGTGCTTCTGATCTGTTCAGGGGGCTTTCGTAAATGTTCATCTGAGCATGCTGCTCTCCTGCCCTTTGCTGCCTCCGCAGAGAGGTTAAAATAAACTGCAAATACCTTAGATTAGCACACAGCCCTAGGCCTCCCCAGCTCCCATCTGCCTCTGATGTCCTTCTCCCCACACCTCCAGCTTCCACCTTACCCCACCCAGCCAGCCAGCCTCACCTGCAGGCCTTGGCACCAGAGACTCCTGCTGTCTTTGTCCCTTTGGTTCCAGGTCCTCTTGTAGGCATAGTTCGAGACTCCTGTCATCCAGGAAGCCTCCAGCGCCTCTGTCCAGAGGCCTTGCAGCACTTACTCCACCTTATTGCTATCTGGGCCTGCTAGGGAGAAGGTGCCCGCCTTATTCACCCCGTGCCCAGCAGCACTCCAGGTAGAATGTGCTTAAAGGCCTGAGCTGAAGAAGCAGACAGGCTGAGCAGAAGGGAGGAGGAGGGCTGTGCTTCATGCACCTGATCTGGCCACATGCAGCCTCCTGTGGGGCAAGTGCTGGGCATCTTCAGTGTGCCCTCAAAGCCACCAAACAGTGTCCCTGGATGTACAAGAAGGTCCACACACTGTCAGAATTGTTTTTGAAGATGTTCTTATTTTGCTGTTTTTATTTTTCTCTCCTTGTTATTTTGAAATAATGGCAAATTCACATAAGGGGGCAAGGTAATATGCAGACTCTCTCTGCCCTCCACCAGTTTTCCCCAATGGTAGCATCTTGCATTACTCTGTTGTTGTTACTGTTAGGTGTCTTGGAGTCATCTCCGACTCATAACTACCCTCATAGGGTTTTCAGTGGCTGATTGTTTCAGGATTGCCTCAGGAGTGAATTGCCAAGTCCTGCTCCCACTTTTGTGGAGCTGGAAATCAAACTCAGGACCTCAGAGACTGCAGAGCAGCAGTCTACCAACTGAGCTAAATCCCAGCCCCACCTTGCATACTCTAGTACCATATACAAACTAGGAACTTGACACTGATATAACAGATGTGTACAGTTCATACTCATAGGTTCCACATCCACAGATTCAACCAACCACAGGTTGAACATATTTGAAAAAAAAATTGTGTTGTACTGATCATGTGCAGACCTTTTTCTTATTATCAGTTTCTAAACAATATAGGACAACTATTTACACAGCATTTATATTGAAGTAGGTATTAAAAGTAAGCTGGAGATGATGGAGGATGTGTGTGGCCTATATGCAAAGGCTGTGCCATTTTATGAAAGAGACTTGAACATCATGGATTCCAGTACCTGCAGGGGTCTTGGTACATATTACCCTTGACACTGAGGGATGACACAGTAGTTCTTTGTCATTTTATCAAATGTCTAAATTCACAGTAACCACCACTGCAATGGAGATATAGTCCTAGAAAACCCCACCCCCCCACCCCTGCCGGTACTGCCCCTTTCAGGTCACACCCTCACACACCATTCTCCAGCCCTGGCCTCCTCTAACCTCGTCTCCATTGTTATGATTTTGTCATTTCTAGAATGTTGTATACATGGAATCATAGAGTATGTAGTATTCTGAGTTGACTTTTTCAGTCAATGTAATGGCCTTGAGATCCAGCCAAGCTGTTGCATCCATCATCAGTTTGTCTTCTGTCCTCAGTAGCTCACGGGGTAGTTCTCCATGGTATGAATGGACAGATGGCAGTTTGGCCAACCACTTGTCTCTTGGGGGTCATTTTCATTGACCCCAGTTTTGACTACTGCAAATCGAACTTCTGTAAACAACGGCATGCAAGGCTTTGTGTGAGCATAAATTTTCATTTCTCTGAGATAAATACCTAGGAGTGCCATTGCCAGGACAGATGATAAGTGTATGTTTAGTTTTTAAAGAAACTGCACAACTGTTTTCCAGACAGGCTGTACCATGTTTCATTTCTGAATGGTGAGAGATGTAGTCGTCTTCACCCTCTCCAGCATTTGGTGTTGTCACTATTTTCCATTTTAGCTCTTCTAACAGGTGTGTAGTGATTACTCATCATGACCTTAATTTGCGTTGCCCTGATGGTTAATGATGCTGAGCATCTTTTCTTATGCTTACTTGTCAAGCATATGCTCCAACGCAATGGCTCTTTATGCCTTCTACCTAGTATCTGCCTGCAGCCATACCACCCTGGCATCCAATCCCATCAGATCTTGGAAGCTAAGCAGGGTCAGCGTGGTTAGTACTTGGATGGGAGACTGCCTAAAAATACTGGATGCTGTAGGCCTGGGAGGAGGACCCGGCAGCCCACTCCCAAAATCAATCCATCATTGAAAACCCTAGGAATAACAGAGAAGCACTGACAATAGTGCTGGGCATGGCACAGTGTCAGGGAGTGTTTTGTCTGATGTACACAGGGTCACTGTAAGTCAGACCTGACTCAACAGCACCTAACAACAACAACAACAACAACCTATTATTTAATGAGATTGCTTTTTTTTTTTTAACCAATAAGCTTGGAGAGTGCTTTAGATGTGCTAGATAATATGTCCTTCACAGGATGTGTAGTTTGCAAATATCTTTTGATGGTCTGTACTTTGTCTTTTCATCCACTTAACAGGGTCTTCTGAAGAGCAAAAGTTTCTAAATTTGGTGAAATCTAGTTGATCTCTTTGTTCCTTTAAGGATAGCACTTTAGGTGTCATGTTTAATAACTCTTCATCAAGTCCTATGTTCCAAATATTCTCCCCTATATTACCTTCTAAAAGATTTCTATTCTATGATTTACAGTAAAAGCTATGGTCAATTTTGAAGTTAACTTTGAATGTAAGTTTTCAGTTTACAGGGTTAATTTATTTCTGTAAAAGTTATGTGGTTTAAGGAGAGGATTTTTTATGGTTTTGTTTTTGTTTTGTTTTTTCTTTTGCTGTTATTGTTTTCTGCTGATATCCAATTGCTCCAGCACCATTTATTGAAGTGACTCTCCTTCCTCCGCTGAATTTCCTTTGTACCTTTGTCAAAAGTCAATTGTCCATGTTTGTATAGGTCTTTTTCTGAGTTCTCTATTCTGTTTCTTAGATCTATGCATCTATTCTTTTTAAAATACTTGACAAAATTAGTTGCTGTAACTTTATGGTAAGTCTTGAAAGCAGGTAGAGAAATTCCTCCCATTTTGTTCTTCTTTTTAAAAGGTGTTTTAACTATAGTTATATAGTAAAGAATTTCTCTGGCATTTATTCCAATTTCTTGGGAGGGAGATTAAACCCTTAGAATTTCCTAAGAAATAGAAATGTCTATTGTTCACATGATTACCTTAGATTCCCACCTGAGTTTATGCTAAAAGATGAATTGGCTGAGAATGGAGGCTGATTACCAGGAAGACCAATGATGTGACTGAGGCTTTGAGCCACGTGAATATTGCCCAATCTTTGCCTCCTCATACACATTTTAGGACAAACTTGTATATATTTATAAGATTTCTTGATGGGATTTACATTATATATAATAAGAATTACATTATATATCAGTTAGGAAGAACTGATATCTTTTCATTGCCCGCCTTCCAACCTATGAGCATTGTGTCTTCCACTTACTTAGATCTGCTTTTACTTTTTCATCAGGATTTTCTAAGTATATCATCATGTCATATGCAAATAGAGAGAGTTGTATTTTTGGCTTCCTTCTCTATATTCCTTTAATTTCCTTTTTTGACCTACTGCTCTGGCTGTAATGTCTAGTACTATGCTAAACAGCAGTGGTAAGAGTGGAATTCCTGCCTGTTCTTGATGTTAAGGGTAAAGCAATCCGTTTTTCCCCATTAAGTAGGATAATTGTAGATTTCTTGGAGGTGTTCTTCATCAAGAGGAGTTTCCCTCTATTTCTAGCATTCTGAGACCTCTTATCCTGAGTGGAGTTGAATTTAGTCAGATACTTTTTCTAGATCAATCGATATGATCATATATATAATATGATTTTTCTTGTTTAGCCATCTTTAGCCTAATTCAGTAAAAATTACGGGAGGCCATTGTTTTGGACTAAAGGTCTACTCTGGGCCCCAGCAAACCAGGCTAAATGTCAAAATGGGGTCTCATGCCCAGCACAATGTCAGTGCTTCTCTGCTGTTCATAGGGTTTTCAATGGCTGATTGTTTTGAGAGTGGGATGACAGGTCCTTCTCCATTTTTGTGGTGCTGGGGATTGAGCCCAGGCAGTGTTTCATCTGTTGTAATAGGGTCTGTGTAAGTAGCACCCAACTCAAGGGCACCTAACAACAGACTATAAGAGCTATAGGTTGAATGTTTATGTCCCTTTAAATTCATATGTTGAAATCCTAACCTCCTGTGTGCAAGTATTCAGGGGTGGGGTTTTCAGCAGGTGACTAGGTCACAGGATTAATGCCCTTACAAAAGAGGCCCCTGTCGGGACATGGTGGCTCGTGCCTTAAAATCCTAAGTACTCAAGAGGCTGAGGCAGGAGGATCACTTGAGCCTGAAGTTAAAGGCCAGCCTGGGCAACACAGTGAGATCCTGTCTCAAAACAAATGCACAAAAGAGCCCCCTAGAGCTCCCATTTCCCTCTGCCATGTGAGAATGCAGCCAGATGGCACTGTCTGTGAACCAGGAAACAGGCTCTGTTCAGACACCAAATCTGCTGGTGCCTGATCTTGGACTTCCAGCCTCCAGAACTGTGAGGAGTAAATGTCTGCTGTTTGCAACCCACTCAATGAGTAGGCTTTAATATGGCAACTCGTTACAGCAGCTGTGTGGAAACGCTCACCTTGTACTTCTCCCTCCTTCCCTGGAATCAATCATTTCTCCAAGTTCAAATTTCTTTCTGGGTAAATTGGTATTGAGAAATCAAAAGCTGGGCCCTAGATGTGCTCATTGCTCCTGAGAGGGGATTGGTCCTAGGCCCTTTCCCATAGGCTAAGCTCAGAAATCTACCTTGTAAAAGAACCCTATGTTCTTATTGATGTTTCCAATTCAGATTTAAGGAGGAAGTAAGTTTATCCACCTTTTCCCTTAAACTGAAATTCATGGTTTAGCTACAGTATTTATTTACTTATTTATTATTGAATATACCATGGACTGCCAAAAGAACCAACAGATCTGTCTTAGAGGAAGTGCAAACAGAGTGCTCCTTGGAAGCAAGGATGGCTAGATTGTGTCTTACATGTTTTAGACATGTAGCCAGAAAGGACCAATCCCTGTAGAAAGACATCATGTTTGGGAGAGGGGCAGGTTAATGAAAAAAGGAAAACCCTCCACTAGATGGATAAACACAGTGACTGCAACAACGGGTTTAAACAGAAATAAGATTGTGTACCTGGCACAGAATCAGGGAGTGTTTTGTTTCACTGTGCGTAGGGCCCCTATGAGTTGGACCCAACTCGATGGCACCTAACAACAACAACAACAATGACATGCATCAAAGAGTCTCAAATGTATAGTACTAACATTACTGTTGTTGCACTTAGTTGCCCAACTCATAGCGACCTTATGTACAACAGACAAAACACTATTGTAATGCTTTTCTGCTATGCATAGGGTCTTCAGTGGCTGATTATTTTGGGGGAGTGGGTTGCCGGATCCTTCTCCCAAGCCTGCAGCACCTGGCGTTCCCTAGCGGTCTCCCATCCAAATACTAACCAGGCCCAACCCTGTTTAGCTTCCAAGATCTGATGGCATCAGATGCTACTGTGGTACAGCTGCAGGCTCTAATGTTACTAGAAGAACTAAAATTATTAAGTGAAATATGAGACTTATTTTCAACTTTTTCAAATTTGGTTTAGGGTTTTTTTTCAATACTAGGGACCAACCTAGGGCCTTATCTATGCTAGGCAAACATGGCACCACAGAGCCACATCTCCATCTCCTTGTTTTCAGTCCTTTTGTCCTTAGAAGTTTGGCATGCTGAACAAAGAAAGAAAACAAGCAAACAAAAGTAAACCTCTGTGCTTTACAGTCATACCATAAGTTGCTACTTATTTTCAGTAAAATATTGTTGTCCCTCACATCAAATTAATGATATTTTGAATTAAACTTTCTTTATAGTGCTGTGCATATATTTTTAAAATTTGTTTTGGTTTTAAATCAGAAGAGCTATCAGCTCTTATAAAATACAAAAATTTATACTTGTGTATAATGTCTCTTAAATAAGAGACATTATAACCAAAACAATTTAAGCTGTAGTTTGAAGTGATGATCTCATGATGAAGTCAGTTGTAGACCCTTCTTTCCTTAATAGCAAAAAAATGTGCAAAGATGGTTAAAAAATTTTTAAAAAAAACCTAAAATATGTCCAAAAGTTACAAATTCCTATTTGTTTATTTTTGTGATCCATCTGGAATTTATTTTTCCCTAGTAATCTTATTTTATTAGCAATTTTTTAGAGTACAACTTAGTGGGTCTTATTATGGCATTTCATTGTACATTGCTCATGCCCTCTCATGAACCCTCTCCTCCTCTTCTGCCTCCCCACCAATGGTCTCTTTTCTACTGGCCTGTCTTGTTTGTATGTATATCTATATTATTTCTCTGAGTAAATTCTTTATATTTTTTTACAACCCCACAATTTAAAATATTTTTAAAAACAAAGCTATTTTTAAAATACAATTTAAGATATATGTATATGTTTAAGACATACATACACACACACACACACACACACACACACACACGCACATTTTTTCCTTTTAAGAGATGACAAATACTACCACAGACACAGACTTGGCTTCCATGTGTCAGCTAATTGTAAATGAACCAAAGATCAGTAGCATGTAAATGTGATAATGTGATTTGATTTCTTTTATATATATTTTTTGTCTTCTTTCCATTTCTGTGTAATGTGTGTCCAGTTTTAGAAAGAGCAGAAAGCACAGACCAGCACGACACAGGACAGCCGCTCTCACTGCCACCAGGTTAATCACAGGTAGGCGGCTTCCTAGGAAGGCAAAGCAGGAGGAGGAAGCCAGGGCCCTGGGCTCATGCCTTCCTGTCAGGAAGTCAAGCACTTGCCTCCTGCCTTCTCTCTCCACAGTGGGGTCCATGCCGAGACAACCAGACCCGTTATGCAGCCTAGGGAGCCCAGACCAGAAGGAATTCCCACAGTAAGGATTAAAGTTGCATTCACTACACAATTCTGTAAGATAAATATAATTGTCCACTCCTAGCAGACAGGGTAAACAGGCTCAGAGAAGTGAAGGAAACTGGTTGAGGTCCTGCAGTACTTAGAATTGACATTGGCCCATATGGGGCCCTTCAGGCAGGAGCAGGCCAGCATCCAAAGATGTGATTCACAGTGGCCAGGAGCCTGAAGGCAGACGAACTCCCTCACGGGGCCCTTGGGGTTTCTTTGTTCTTTGAATTGAGAAACCCAGAGGAAAGCAGCAGGTTGGCAGAGGACACCAAAGTGAAACGTTACCAGGTGAAGAGATCCTGGCAATGTGAAGACACATGGGGCAAAGAGGCCAGACAGACAGCAAGCTGCACACAGCACAGGGCAGAGCCCAGCTGAGTCGCTCTGCCGAGAGCTGACCTGGCTGCAGGAACACCCAGCCCCTGGCCCCAGCCCAGAACATTCCCTGAGCAGACGGCGCAGAGGAGGGCAGGCCTCTAGGGGTAAGGAACCTCAGCCCAGCCCCTCCCCACTAAGAGGATTTCTCCCTGTACTTGCCTCCCAGACAGTGCTGATTTCTCTGGACACTGGGACTCGCACTTTAAACAGACTTCTAATCAAAGATATACACATTCACATCTCTGTTCTGCTTTTTGAAAATCGCCCCTTCCTCTTTTACTTACAGAGGAAGTAGCAAGGGAGGACCAGAGACCAGACAGCAAAGGGAAGGTGGAAGAGAGGGAGAGGGAGCGGGAGGGGAAGTCCCTACTCTGATGGCCAGGCCCCTGACTCTCAGGCTTGTGGAGACCAAAGTTGCCCTGGGAGGCCTGTGCTGGCCTCGCCATTCCCATGCCTGACTCAGAAGAGATGCTGGCTACTGATAATGAAAAGGACATCAGTGGGCGCCTCCTTTGAGCAGGTGCCCTAGGTGCCCTCTGTCTCTTCTAGGCCTCATTCCTACCTTGCAGGGTGGGTGGAGCGGCCCCATTCCATAGAAGGGGAAACTGGAGGCCCAAGTGCTTGAGTGCTTGGCACACAGGCAGCAGGAAGATCAGGCTCTAAATCTAACTCCAACACCCATCTTTTGGATCTCAGGCCAAAGATGGCAAACTATGACCCCAGGCTGATTTCATTCAAGTGGGGCCTGCCCCGTGTTTCAAATTTTATGAGGTGTCAGCATTTGATACCAGGAGAATTTATATAAATTCACGTTGCTGGATTCTCTAGAAAAATCAGGACATCAGGACCTGTTGGGCCCACATTTCCTCATAGCAATAACATGGCTGAGCCAGGGAGCAGCCGATCCATTTACAGCGTACTCTTTGCCTGAGTTTGCCCCAGACCTCACCATTCCCCACTGCACCTCCAACACCAAGAAAAGAGTCAAAGACCCCTTCCACTCTCCTCCTGGGGCCACTCCACTCACTACTCATGGTACACATGGCCCTGTGAATAATGTAATTCATGACTCAGCACCAAACTACCCTGCTTCCTAGATGGATGGATGGATGCATGGATGCATGGATGCATGGATGGATGGATGAGTGGACAGACGAGTGGCTGGATAGATGGGTGAATGGAAATATAGATGGATGGATAGATGATTGCATCAATCAATTGATTAATGGGTAGATGGATGAATGGATGGATGGATGGATGGATGGATGGATGGATGGATGATGGAAGGACTACAGGGGCTCGGTGGGTCTCAGCTACCTGTCAGGAACTATCTATGGACAACACCTCAGCATCTTGTCAGCCAACTCACCAAACCCTACCTATGCTCCAGGATATCAATACTATATCTTTCCCAACAATGCATCCTCTTCCCTGAAGCCCAGGCACTAGAGCCCCCAGTATCACCAAATAATTC
Source organism: Pedetes capensis (assembly GCA_007922755.1). Classification (NCBI taxonomy): domain Eukaryota; kingdom Metazoa; phylum Chordata; class Mammalia; order Rodentia; family Pedetidae; genus Pedetes; species Pedetes capensis. The sequence continues at coordinate 28,991 of VMDO01015460.1, forward strand.
GCCTTCATCCAACAGTCCACATCAGAGCACCCTCCCTGTGTCAGTCTCAGACAGAGGCAGCAGCTGGTGGTTCAGATGAAATCAGATGAGGTGGGCAATGGCCTGGACAGTGGCAGGTGGTGACCACCATAGAAGATAGAAGGTCAAGCCAGATGTGATGGTGCACACTTCTAATCCCAGTAAATCAGGTGTCTGAGTCAGGAAGATCATGAATTCGAGGCCAGGGGCAGCCTGTGTAACTTAGTGAGACCCTGTCTCAAGATAAAAAGTAAAAGAGGGGCCGGGAGTGGAGCCCCTCATTTGGAAGTGAGGCATTTGGGAGGTGATTAGGATTAGATGAAGTCATTAGGGTGAGGCTTCAGTGGCGCATACCTATAATCCTAGTGCATGGGGTGGCAGAGGCAGAAGGGTCACAAGTTCGAGGCCAGAAGCAGCCTCCTAACTTAATGAGACTCTGTTTCAAAATAGAAAAAAAAAAACTTTTTTTTTTAGAAGGGCAGTCCAAGGGTGCAGCTCAGTGGTAGAGCATTTGCAAAGTATTCGCAAAGGCCCTGGGTTCAACTCCAGTACCAAAAGAAGAAGAAGAGAGTGCCAAGCTCCCAGAAGCTCCGCATCCCTTGCCATATAATGACTTCCACATCATGCCATGTTATAATCTAGCATGAAGTCTCTTGCCAGGTGCTACCACTATGCCCTTGGATTTCTCATCCCCAGGACCATGAGCTAAACAAACCTATTTTCTTTATAAATGACAGTCTATGGTGCTATATTACAGCAGCAGAAAACAGATAAGGAGTGTGAGGCAGAGGGCTGAGAGGAACTCGCCCCCTCAGGACAGGGTATGACTGACTCCCTGGATACTTCTGGGCAGCTGGGAATCAGTCCTGGTCTGAAAGCCAGAACAGCAGTGTTGGCAGCATCTGAGAGTCTCAGGCCCATGTGTCTCTAGACACCAAGGTCTCCCGCAAGGCCAAGCTTGGAGTGAATCCTCCTTGTGAGGCTCTTGGTGATTTCCCCATCAGTCCTGATGTCCCTGACATACTCACCATATTCTCTGCAGCACTGGGCTGAGCTGCCCTCCTTCCAGAAAGACAGAGGCTCACTGAGGAGGAGCCTGCCCTCCATTCAAGGCTGGAAGCACCACTTCATCAGGGAAGAATGCCGCAGAACTGAGGCCCAGGCCCACAGTGTGCTGCCCTGGAGGGGGCATGGCCCTGGAGGCTGGCCAACACACCAGGTGGCCTCACTCAGCCATAGGTTCAGAGGCCCCAGTGGGAGAGGCCAGTGGGTCTCCTCACAGAGGCAGGCACTACCCAGACCCTAGGGCAGGAATTGACAGGGACAATTCCTTGCTGGGTCCTCTCCCATGGGCACTGCATGGAGCCCAAGACCACTCAGAAGTTCTGGGTGACGCTGACTTAGGGCAAATGAATGGTTGGCCAAGCTCATTGGCCCTTGTCCTGCAGAGGACGCATGTCCACAGTCACTGCTACACCTCCTAGGAGGCAGATGGAGCCCAGCTAGGCAGCAGCACCAACAAACAAGCAGCAGCTTTTGAAACATTTATTATTGAACCCCGATCCAAATAGCTATAGGGCAGGCATTTCTCACCAGTCACAGTGGGACTTGCTGAGGCCTGGGGATTGAGAAGCTGGGCTCAGCATTGTGACCCAGGCTTGTCCCACCCTTCTGCCCTACCTTCTCACTGTTGACTTCTTCCTTAGGCTGCTCACAGGCTCCACAGAGCTGCAGCCACTTCTGTCTACACTTCATACCTCTCCCCAACCCCTCCCTGGTAGCGGAGGTTAAGAAGCACTGGCTTAGGCATTAACCCTTCTGTGGGGATGCACTTCTGATCCTTGGACTTTGCCCTGTGTTCTATCACATGCCCTGTCTCCTGGAGAGCTCCCAGCAGGCCTAAAAGAAAGGAGACTGGTCCCAAACCTCATTTCCCCACCACCCAAGATCTGGGTCCTACAGGGCCTGTAACAGCACCTGCAGGCCCTTAGTCATAATCTAACCTCTTCCCTTTCCTTCTGCCCCCCCCCCCCAGGCCTCTCACTACTGGCCAAGGGCTCTTCTCTCCCTGGACCCCATCCAGCCTCCCCAGATCACGCAGGGCTGAACTCTCTCCATCTGCTCCCTCCACGGCAGAGAAAAAAGTTGAACTTGTGGCATCAGGGGATTCAAGATGACTCTTCTGGAGCTTTTCATTTTGAAAGGGCTGAAGAAAGCAAATCACCAATAGTGGGTTGCGGTGGTGGGCATAGTGGTGGTGGTCACAGAGTCGGTGGCATTTTCAGCTTGATCATTGCTGGGAAATAGGAAATTCCTAGGTTAGCTCAATGCTGTTATGACCTAGAAGCCGTGCTGAATTCTCTCATTAATTTTAACCATTTGCCAAATACCTCTTTTGGGTTATCTACAGAGAAGACTATTATCTGCTAACAGGAACAGTTTTGTCTCTTCCTTTATGCCTATACCTTTTATGCCTTTTTTTTTTCTTGGTCAAAAAATGTCTATTTTAAGAGGTACAAAAGGATACACAGTGGGAGGATAGTCTGTCCCTCTCATCCCAGATCACTCATTTCCTTTGGACCACTGGGACCAGTTTCCTGTGAGCCCTTCTAGAGACAGTGTGTGCACACACAAACACCGTCCCTCTTATAGGTGGGTAAATAAAACACCCCAAACTTAGTGGCAGAAAATAATAACCATTGCATTGAACCTACTATGTTTTCAAAGTGTCCCTCAAAGGCCTATATGCTAAAGGTTTGGTCCCCATTCTGTGGTACTATTAGCAGGTGGTGGGACATCTTGGGGCTGGAGACTTATGGAAGGATGATAGGTCCTTTGGGGCATGTCTTTGAAGAGGGTGTTTGGACCCTGACCCCTTCCTCTCTCTCTGCTTCCTGGCTGCCATGAGGTACACAGGCTTATCTAACCATGTGCTCCTGCCATTATGTTCTGCCTCATCACAGGCCCAAAAGCAACAGGGCTAAGTGGCCATGGACTGAAACCTCTGAAATTGTGAGTCAAAATAAGTCTTTCCTCTTTATATGTTGTTTATCTCAGGTATTTTGTCAAAGCAATGGAAAGCTGGCTAACACAGATCCCCAGATTCTGGGTGAAGAATTTTTCAAGGGTCTGGGGAGATGATTCACCTCTGCTCCAACCATGTCAACTGCAAAGATTACAATCCATGATGATAGAATAGCCTGGAGGATTTTCTACTCTTCTGTCTGGGCTCTGCACTGGGATAACTTAAATGCTGTGCTAGGTCAGGACAGTTGGCCAATTGTCCCACATGTGGTCTCTCCAGGTGGCTCGGGCTTCCTTACAATATGGAGGCCTCAGATTTCTAAAAATAATTTGCAGTGAGATGGATAGAAACTGCATGGTCTTTGTGACCTAACTTCAGATCCCATAGAATCACTATGGTCAATATGGCCACAAAGCTCTGCCAGGTTTGAAAGGTGAGGCATAGACTTTAACCCCACCCTCAATGGGAAGAGTAGTAACAGATTTCTAGCTATGTGTTTAAATCATCAAAGGCATAATATTATCACATTATTATGCACAATTGCTCGTTTTGTTTTTTACTTATTGACATATCTTGGCAAACTTTAGATATACATTTATGTAAAGCACATAGTGTATGGCTTCCTTATTCATCCTTTCAGCTGCACAGAGTCCATTCTAAGAGAACACCACACTTTGCTGATCCACTCTCCATTGATGGACCTTTATATTGTTTGGCACTGTTTGCAATGTTTACTATAACAACAATGCTAGAAAGCACATCTTTAATATGTCCTGTATATTTGGAGGGAAACTAAGTTTGATAAATGTTGCCAAACATCAAATATCTCCACTGAGGGTGCACCAATAGTATGAGTGATGTGGGAGCAAGATGGTTCACCATTCCTCCAAACACATCTTTTTGTTTTGCTCCAAAAAATGTATTATTGAACTTTTTGACATTACCAATACAGTAGATCTTCTATTTTACTGTCATTATTTTTATTGTAGTTTATTTTGATTTTGATTTTGATTGTGCAAATTACATGTAACATAAAAATTACCATCATTACTATTTTAAGTATGTAGTTCAATAGTATTAAGTACATTCATATTGTTGTGTAACCAATTTCCAAATTTTTTCCTCTTGCAAAACTAATCTCTATCCTCACTAAACAATTAGTTTCTATTTCCCCCTCATTCTAGCCCCTGACAACCACTATTTTACTTTCTGTCTCTATAAATTTAGCTACTTGAGCTATCTCATGTAAGTAGAATCCTAGATTATTTGTCCTTTTGTGATTGGCTGATTTCATTTAGTGTAATGTCCTCAAGGCTCACTCATGTTGTAGCATTTGTCAGAATTTCATTTCCTTTTAAGGCTGAATAATATTTTGTTATATGTTTATACCATATTTTGTTTATCTGTTCATCCATGCGTGGACATCTGGGTTACTTCCATCTTTTGGCTACTGTGAAGAATCCTATGAACATGGATGTCTCTTCCAGACAGTGCTTTCAATTCTTTTGGACACTTGCCCAGAGGTAAAGTTGCTGGATCATACGGAAATTCTATTTTTTTCTAATTTAGGAACCACTACATTGTTTCCATAGCAAATGCATTCTACTCTCCCACCAACAGTGCAAAAGGAGTCCAATTTCTCACATCCTTGCCAATACCCATCTCCTCTTTTTGTTTTGTTTTTATTTTGCCATCTGGATGGACAGGAGATGGTGCGTTGTTGTAGTTGTGATATGCCTTCCTCCAGTGATTAGTGGGACTGGACGTCTTCGCAAGTCCTGAGTGGTCACTTTTGCATCTTTTTTTTTTTTTTTGGAGAAATGTCTGTTCAAGTCCTTTGCCAATTTTTAAACTGGATTCCTTGGTTTCTGTTGTTGAGTTATAGGAGCAGTTTATATATCCTGGATATTACCTCACAACAGTATAAGATTTGCAAATATTTTGTCCTATACTATATTCTGCTCTTTCACCCTAGATTATGCCCTTTAACACATATAATTTCTTAAATTTGGTATAATCCAGTGTATCTATTTTTAGTTTTGTGACTGTGCTTTTGGCATCAGATCCAGGAAATCATGGCCAAATTCAATGTCAAGAAGGTTTTCTTTTTAAAAGTGTGTAGTTTTAGTGTTTAATTTAGGTCTTTGGTTCATTTTGAATTTTTTTTTGCATGTGTTATAAAGTAAGGGTCCATCTTCATTTTTTGCACATGGGTATCCAGTTTTCCAAACACGGTTTGATTGGAAAGAAAAAACGAGGTTGCCCATTCCCTCATTTAATTTTCTTGTCTTCCTTATCAAAATTCTTTGACCATATAGGCAAGGGTTTATTTCTGTGCTCTCTATTCTATTCCAATGGTACACACACACACACACACACACACACACACACACACACACACACACACGCGTATATACATACACAGCAGGGGTGCCAAAATATGTGTACATACTTTAAGGAATGTTACCTATATATTACTTTTCAAAGTAGAATTGAATTATAGTTGCAATGTGTAGTATGACATTTGCTCAAAAGATGACACTAATCAAATTAATGCTAGTGCCACCATGTGACAGGCAGGACAGTCAAAAAAATTGGCAGAAGCATGGTTGTCATTCAAGGAATCCAAGACCACTTTGAAGTGGCATTTGACCTTTGAGAACATCATGGAAGTACAATGACAATGGAGGTGTGATCGCATAACAGAACTTTCCATATGCCTGACAATTGCACACATTTTTGACAGGCTTGAGACACATGGTACTGTGTGTGATGTGCACAGGAGAAGAGCCAGGAAGCCTCACACAGCAACAAGCCCTGCTTCCTCTACCATGGTGTTGGAACAGTTTACATGCTTACCTCAGAAATATATGAAACAATGTGCATAAGGGACAAGAGTTGGCAAAATAAGCATATGACACATTCTTAAAAGAGTAAAAGGAAAATTTCACCCCAAGATGTGTATATATCTTTTGGCATTCTGTCTGTGTGTGCAGGTGTGTGTATGTGTGTCTGTCTATCTTTATGCCAGTACCACACTGTTTTATTTTTGTTGCTTCATAATAGGTCTTGGGTAATATTTACATCCTAATGATATTAAGTCTTCCAGGACATGAACATAAGATTTCTTTCCATTTATTTGTGTCCTTTCAAATTTCTTTCCTTAATTTCTTTAACATTTTATACTATTAATGTGTAAGTCTTTTAACTCCTTAGTTAGGTTTATTCCTTAGTATTTTATTTTCTTTGATGCTATTGTAGATGTAATTATTTTCTTAATTTCCATTTAGGATTGCTCATTTTTACTAGGGAGCTGGGATTTAGCTCAGTTGGTAGAGCACTGCGCTGCAGTCTCTTAGGTCCCGCATTCGATTCCCAGCACCGCAAAAATGGGCAATCCACTCCCAAGGCAATCCCGAAACAGTCAGCCATTGAAAACCCTATGAGGGTCGCTATAAGTTGGATACCGAGTTGATGGCACCTAACAACAACAACATACATAGGGATGTTATAAGTCTGACTTGACTCAATGGCATCTGACAACAACAACTCTCTTAGTGTATAGAAATGCAATTGATTCTTTTCCTGTTGATTTTGTAGCCTATAATTTTGTAGAACTAGTTTATTGGTTCTAAAGTGTGTGTGTGTGTGTGTGTGTGTGTGTGTGTGTGTGTGTGTGTGTGTGTGTATTTGGGGAGTCTCTCTGAGGTTTTCTAAATATAATATCCAAAATCTATGAATAGAAATGATTTTACTTTTCCACTTCCAATTTTAACGGTTTTATTTCTTTTTCTGGCATAATTGCTCAGCTAGAACTTCTAGTAGTATGTTAAGTACAAGTGGCTAAATCAAGCATCCTTGTCTTGTTCCTGATCTTAGAAGAAAAGCTTTCCATCTTTCACCATTGAGTACAATAGCTGAGGATATTTCATATGTGACCTTTAATGTATTGGGGTAATTTCCTTCTATTCCTAGTTTGCTAGTGTTTTTATCACACAAGGATGTTTGCTTTTGTGAAATGCATTTTCTGCTTCAGTTGAGATGATCATGTGGATTTTCCTCTTTCTGTTAATGTGGTACATTTTGTTGATTGGCTTTCATATGCTGAATGATATTGGCATTCCAGGGATAAATTTAAGTGGTCGTGGTGTATAATCCTTTCAATGTGTTGCTGAATTCTATTTTCTAGTTCTTCAGACTAGTTTTAATTTGTTTATCCTTTATTATAACTGAGGTTGGGCATCTTTTCAAATGTTTGTGCATCCTTTGTATTTTCTTCTCTATGAACTGCTCATTTCACATTTGGCTACAGTCTTATTGATTAATAACAGCTCCTCATAGAGTAAGAAAGTCAGCATTTTATCAGTGATATGAATCACAACACAGTTTGTGAATGGACTTTGACTTTGTTCATGGTATTTTTTTTCATCAGTGGCAAGAAGTATTTTCCACAATGGTTGTATCAGTATATTTCCACATCCACCCATGACACACTCTTCTTTCTATGTGATGTTGCACTTCCTTCATTGTGAAGTGAGGTGTTTGTTACTTCCAGTGGAAGTTAGGAAGGCCAGTTTCCTTTGCTTGGAAAACTAGGATGCAGCAGAAGTGGTACTTTCAAATCTAGATTATAAAAAGCAATCCAGCTTCCGCCTGGCACCCAGGATAGTTGCTCTGGAAACCCAGCTTCATGCCACATGTGAGTGTTCTGGTCAGCAAGCCAGTGAGGCCCCCAACCAGTGGCCAGCATGCACTGCCAATGGTGTGAGTGAGGGGGTGAGCGAGCTGCAGAGTCCCAGCAGAGCCTGCTGTGATCGTCTGGATTTCCTGTCCATAGAGTCTGTCAAATGTAATGGTCAGTCATTATTGTTTGAAGCCACCAAGTTTGAAGACCTATTTTCGAATAGTAATAGATAACTAATACATACTTTGTTTTAACTTTATGAAACTAAAGTTAGTAGTCTTTCCTTCTACAGCTTGTAGTTTTATGTCCCACTAAAAAGACTTTTTCCATTCAAAGTTTACAAAAGCATTCTCTCAGGTTTTTTGTGGGTTTAATTTTCAAATTTAAATATTGGATCTAGCTTGGTTGGAAGGAAGCAGTGATGCTTCTGGAAAGATCACCATGATGGCCGCATAGGGAGAGTGGTGAGTCCAGTTCAAGCTCACCCTGCTCAGCACTGGCGACACTGATGAAGAACCCACTTGCCCGGAGAGCTGGAGAAGTTTGTCGCCCTACAAGTATCAAGGTCCACCCGCAGGGATCCCGCACCAACTGAAGGCCCATCAAGTCCAACATGGAGAAGTTCAAGGACTGTGAGACAGCTGCTACAGCCAAACCCGGGGAGATGAGACATCAAGAGTTACAAAGAATGTGCCTGCTGGCATAGAGAGGGAGTGAAAACATCCCCGTTGTGTCCAGTGGTGACAAAGCATGGCTCAAAGACAGGAAAGTGGAGGCCAAATCCCCTGTCCTTACCCGAAGAATCATCAGCACCATGACATGCCTGCCTAAGGTAACTACCACTTTCAAATTACCACTTTCTTTCCTCGGGCTCGCTGAAACCCACTGGAGACCCAGACTTGGAGTGTGCTGTGGAGCCAGTTCTCACCCCCAAAGTCTGTTATAGACCCAACTTTGCAGCACAGTGTGAGCTCCATTAAGAGGTGGTTCCAAAGACTGCACTCCGACATGGGAGAGGGGGCAGCGAGAGAGTGAAGCTACAGCCCCAAGGCAGAAGTCTAGCTTGACAGGTACCTGCCTGGGATGTCAGTGCGGGTGTGCACTGCCTTATTATCTCTCTAAGCAGGGCATGTGCTTCATCTTTGGGAAGCTGAAGGAGATGAATGAGCTTCCAAGTGAAGGCGGCAGTTAAAAAAGTACTTTCATTTTCTGAACGTACATATATATGTAGCTGTTGGGGACGCAATTTCCTTCTTGACCTTCAAATATAAGATGACTACAGTCATGTGATAGTATCAGTGGAGAAATCTTCTTTGTTGCTGTCCTTCCCATTCCTTTTCATCTAGAATCAGAATAAAGTTGTATTTCAAATATCAAAAAATAACCAATCAAATAAATGTTGGCTTTACTTTAAACCAACTTTAGTATAATTTGAGTAGCAGGGATCCACCTTCACTTTTCCCAGAAAGCTGCCCACTTATAAAAGCCATTAGTTATCTCCACAAATCTAAAGTTCCACTCTTACTATAGTCAAAATTTCCATGTGCAAGCCAGGTGTGGTAGCGCACACCTGTAATCCCAGCGGCTTGGGAGGCAGAGGCAGGAGGATCGCAAGTTCGAGACCAGAGGCAGTCTGCGTAATTTAGCAAGACCCTGCCTCAAAAAGTAAAAAAATGGGTTTCGGGTGCAGCTCAGTGATCCAGCACTTGCAGAGCATGCAAGCACGAGGCCCTGGGTTCAACCCCCAGTACCACACACACAAAAAAAATTTCCATGTGCAAATGGGTACATTTCTGGACTTTCCCTTAAACTGAATGTATATTTGGTGTGGAAACATGACATTATTTCACTTACTCTGGCTTTATTGTGCATTTTCATAACTGGTAGGATTATTTCTCCATTGCTATTCTTCTTTTCCAGAATTTTTCTGTCTTTTCTTACTTGTCTGCTTTTACTGGTAAACTTCCTAATTATCTCGTCTAATTCTCAAAACCATATGTGCTTCTGACATTCTTTTCTTTTGGTGCTCGGACCCAGGGCCTCATGTATGCTGAGCACACATACACAGAGCCCCCATCTCACTTTTGGCATTTTGATTGAGCTCTGTATCATTTAGAAACTTCCTTTGATTACATTTAATAGACACTTAGCCACAGTGGCTTCACAAAAAGGGAAGTTAGTTTTCCTCTGGTAAGCAAAGCAGAGGAAGTCATAAAAAATATAGGCTCTGCTATCCTTAGTATGAGGGTTTACCCTCAAGATCTCAAGAGGGCTAATTCTACCTGAAAGCTTCAAGTGTTCCCTCTAAGCCACAAGAAAGAGAAATGCAAAAAACAAATGAAAGATGCCTACTATGCCTGCACCACATAAAAGAATCACTCTAAAAAGCCCCACATCACCATGTCAAAACCAGGACCTACAATGTCCCTAGCTGCAAGGGAGTCTGGGGAGTAAGCTTAACGGAACATTTTGTCACTATGAACAAAATTATGTCTTTTTAGTAAGGAATAGCCGGAGAACAGGTACTAAGGAGGCACCTAGTGGTGTCTAGCCCAGGACTGCCCTAAAAACACAGATTGAGAACAAACAACCTCACTAACAGCATGGTGTGCTTGCAACTTGTTCATCTTTTGAGTGCATTTTTGGAATTTTAAGAATTTCTTTTTCATATATATTACACATCTTAAACTTTATTCCTTGTAATTCTATCAACTCGGGAGGCTGAAGCAGGAGGATCCCATGTTCAAGGCCAAAGGCAGGCTGTATAAGTTAGGGTGACCTTGCCTCAATTTAAAAAATGAAAAAATTGGCTGGGCATGCAGTCCAGTGGTAGAGCACCGGCAAAGTATGTGAGAGACACTGGGTTCACCCCCAAGAACCACAAAAGAAAAAAATTATTCCTTAGGATTTCATCTCTTTTATCAACATTATAGGTAATTTTTTCTATTACATTTTCTGATTGTTATTTGTATATATGTAGGTTAGGAGAGTGTTTCATTCAGTTGTACATAGGGTTCCTAAGGGTCAGACCCAACTTGATGGCTAACAACAACAAAGGTTACTGATGGGCTGGGATTTAGTTCAATTGGTAGAGTGCTGCTCTGTGCTCTCTGAGGACCCAGGTTCCATTCCCACGACCACAAAAATAGGACAAGGATGTGGTAATCCACTCCCAAAGCAATCCGAAAACAATCCTGAAATTATCAGCCATTGAAAATCCTATGAGGGTTGCTATGAGTCAAACCCAACTCGATGGCACCTAACAACAGGTTATTGATTTCTGCATATCAATTTTTATATAGTTGTCCCTTGGTGGACATGGGGAATTTGTTCCAGGACCCCTTTCCAATACCAGTATCTGTGGAAGCTCAAATCCCTTATGTAAAATGGCATAGTATTTGCATATAACATGTTCATATCCTCCTGTGTACTTTAAATTATCTCTGTTGTTGTTGTTAGGTGCCGTCCAGTCAAGTTTGACTCATAGTGACCCTATGTACAGCAGATTGAAACACTCCCCAATTCTGTGCCAGGCACACGATCTTATGTTTAAGCCCATTGTTGCAGACACTGTGTTTGTCCATCTGGTGGAGGGTTTTCCTTTTTTTCTCTGACCAGCCACTCTTCTAAACATGATGTCTTTCTCCAGGGATTGGTCTCTCCTGACTACATGTCCAAATTATCTAAGACATAGTCTAGCCATCCTTGTTTCCAAGGAGTACTCTGGTTCCACTTCTTCTAGGACAGATCTGTTGGTTCTTTCGGCAGTCCATGATATATTCAATAGTCATCTCCAATGCCATAATTCAAAAGCATAAATTCTTCTCCTGTCTTCCTTGTTCAATGTACAGCTTTCAAAACTATACGATGCAACTGAGAATACCATGGCATGAGTCAGGCACACCTTTGTCTTCTCTAGATTACTTATTATACCTGATAAAATGCACATGATATATAAATAGTTGTTATACTGCATTGTTTATGGAATTATGAAAAGCAGAAAAGGTCTGTACAGGTTCAGTATAGGTACAATTTTTTTTTTTTAATCAGTGGGCTATTGGAGTCCTTCAAAGAAAGTTCTTGACTATGTTTATATCTTGAAGTGTTTTCCCTATGTTTTCCTCTAGTAGTTTAAGGTTTCTGGTTTTACATTAATATCTTTGATTCATTTTGAATTGATTTTTGTTCAGGGTGAGAGAGGGATCTACTTTTTTTCTCCTGTAGGATAGCCAGTTTCCCAACACAATTTGTTGAAGATTCTGTCTTTTCTCCAGTGTAAGTTTTGGCACCTTTGTCCAAAATCAGATGGCTATAGCTGTGTACATTTATCTGTTGGTCCTCTATTCTGTTCCATTGGTCTTGATGTCTGTTTTTGTGTCAGCACCAAGCTGTTTTTTTGTTTGTTTGTTTTTTACTATGACCCTGTAGTATAATTTGATAGGAAGTACTGTGATACTTTATTGCTCTTTCTACTTAGGATTTCTTTGGCTATTTAGGATCTTTTGTGCTTCCATACAAATTTTGTTGTTGTTGTTAGGTGCTGTTGAGTTGGTATTTGATTCATAGCGACCCTTATAGGGTTTTCAATGGTTATTTCGGGATTGCCTTGGGAGTGGATTGCCAGGTCCTTCTCCCATTTTTGTGGTGCTGTGAATCGAACTCGGGACCTCAGAGACTGCAGAGTAGTGCTCTACCAACTGAGCTAAATCCCAGCCCATACAAATTTTTTGATTTTTTTTTCTATTTTTGTGTCATTGGGATTTTGATGGGGACTGTACTGAATCTGTAGATCCTTTTCGGTACTGTAACCATTTTCACAATACTATTTCTGCCGATCCATAAGCAAGGAGGTTCTTTCTATCCTCTAGTATCTTCTCTTTCTTCAATTTCTTTTTTCAGTATTTTGGAGTTTTCATTGTAGAGGTCCTTCACTTCCTTGGTTAAGTTTATGTCTAGATTTTTTTTGGAGACTATTGTGAATGGAATTTTAAAATTTATTTCTCAGCATGTTCATTATCAATATAAAGAAATGCTACTGGTTTTTTAAGCCTGCAGCTGTAGCCCTGTGGCATCCCATCCCGTCAGATCCCGGAAGCTAAACAGGGTCGGGCCTGGTTAATACTTGGATGGGAGACTGCCTGGGAACCCCAGAAGCTGTAGGCTTGGGAGAAGGAGCTGGCAACCCCCTCCCAAAAATCAATCTGCCACTGAAAACCCTATGAACAGCAGAGAAGCACTGACAATAGTGTTTCCCTTGTTGTACAGAGGGTCACTATGAGTCGGATAACCACTCGACGGCACCTAACAACAACAACAACTGGTTTTTAAATGTTGATTTTGCATCCTCCTACTTTGCTGGACTATTCATCAGAATTAAGAGTTTTCTGGTGGAGCCTTTTAGGTCTTATAAGTATAGGATCATTTCATCTTCAAATAGGGACAATTTGATTTCTTCCTTCCCTAATTGTATCCTTTTTTTTTTGTCTTGCTTTATTGTTCTGGAAGACTTCAATCACTATATTAAATATAAGAGGAGAGGGGGGACACTCTTGTCTCATTCCGGATTTTAAAGGAAATGTTTTCAGTTTTTCCCCACTCAGTGTAATTTTGGCTATAGGTTTGTCACGTTGTTGTTGTTAGGTGCCATGAGTCAGGTCTGACTCATAGTGACTCTACATACAATGAACAAAACACCTTCCAATTCTGTGTAAAGCACACGATCTTATTTATGTTTAAGCCCATTGTTGGAGACACTGTGCCAATTCATCTAATTGAGGGTTTTCCTTTTTCTCGTTGACCTGTGACTCTCCCAAACATGATATCCTTTTCCAAGCATTGGTCCCTCTGGACTACATGTCCAAACTATGTAAGACACAGTCTAACCATCCTTGCTTCCAAAGAGCACTCTGGCTGTACTTCTTCTAGGACAAATCTATTGGTTCCTTTTGCATTCCCTGGTATATTCAATATTTGTTCCCAGCACCATAATTCAAAATCATCAATTCTTCTCCTGTATCCCTTATGCAATGTCCAGCTTGCACAACCATATAATGTGACTGCATGGGTTTGTCATATATGCTGTTGTTGTTAGATGCCGTTGAGTTGGTATCCGACTCATAGCGATCCTCTTAGGGTTTTCAATGGCTGACTGTTTTCGGGATTGCCTCCGGAGTGGATTGCCAGGTCCTTTTCCCATTTTTGCGGTGCTGTGAATTGAACTCAGGACCTCAGAGACTGCAGAGCAAAGCTCTACCAACTGCGCCAAATCCCAGCCCCTTGTCATATATAGCCTTTATTTTATTGTTATTTTTATTTTGCAGCACCGGGGTGTTGAACCCAGGCCCTTGTGCATACTTTGCAAGTGTTCTACCACGGAGCTGCACCCTGCCAGCCTCTTTCTATTTTTTTTATCTTGAGACAGAGTCTTGCTTGTAATCTTCCTGCCTGGGGCCTCCCAAGTATCTGGGATTATAGGTGTAGGCCACCATGCCTGGCAGCCTTTATTATTTTGAGGTATGTTCCTTCTATTCCTAGTATCTTCAAGACTTTTATCATAAAAGAATATTGAACTTTGTTGAGGGCCTTTTCTGTATCTATTGAGAGGATTATGTGATTTCTGTCTCTGAGTCGATTTATGTGCTGAATTATATTTACTGATTTGCATGTGTTGAACCATTCTTGCATCCAATGGATAAAACTTATTTGGTCATGTTGTTTGATCTTTTTAATGTGCTATTGTATATGTTTTTCTCTATTTTTTTTTCTTTGTGGTACTAAGGGGTTGAACCCAGGGCCTTGCCCATGCTAGGCAAATGCTTTACCACTGAGCTGCACCGTCAGCCCAATTTTTACTTTTTATTTTGAAATAGGGTCTCATTGAGTTACACAGGCTGCCTCTGGCCTCAAACTCACAATCCTCCTGCCTCTGCCTCTCAAGTCATTGGGATTACAGGCATGAGCCACTGTGCCTGGCTTGGATTTGGTTTTCAAGAATTTTATTAAGAATTTTTGCATCTATGTTCATTGAGGAAATTGGTGTATGGTTTTCTCCGCTTTGCTGTATCCTTATCTGGCTTTAGTATGGGGTGATATTGGCTTTATAGAATGAGTTTGGAAGCATTCTTTCCCTTTCAGTTTTATAAAATAGTTTGTGGAGTATGAGTGCTAACTCTTTAAAGGCTTGGTAGATTTCAGCCATGAATCATCAGGTCCTGGCCTTTTCTTTATTGGGACACTTTCTGTTACTGTTTCAATTTCATTGTTTATGTTGTTGTTGTTGTTGTTGTTGTTAGGTGCCATCAAGTCCTGTCCAACTCATAGCGACCCTTATGGGGTTTTCAGTGGCTGATTTTTTCGGGATTGCCTCTGGAGTGGATTGCCACATCCTTCTCCCATTTTTGCGGTGCTGGGAATTGAACTCAGGACCTTAGAGATTGCAGAGTGATGCTCTACCAACTGAGCTAAATCCCAGCCCATCACTTGTTAAAGATCCATTTAAATTATTTATGTCCTCTTGTTTTAATTTTGTTAGGCCATATGTGTCAAGGAGTTCATTGTTTTCTTCTAAATTTTCCATTTTTTGAATATAAATTCTCAAGGTATTCCCTAATGAGCCTCTGTATTGTTGTGATGATCCTTCCTCATCTCTAATTTTATTAATTTGGATCTTTTCTCTCTTTCTTTTGGTTACTTTGGCTAAGGATTCGTTACCCTTCCTTATCTTTTCAAGGAATCAACTTTTTGTTTCATTGATTTTTTGTATTACTCTTTTAGTCTCCATTTCATTCATTTCTGCCCTAGTCTTTATTATTGCTTTCTGTATACTAATTTGGGGTTTGGTTTGTTCTTATTTTTCTAATGCCATAAGGAGTTATCATTAAGTTATTGAGTTGAGCTCATTCTAATTTCTTTTCTATTAAGTGCTCATAGCTATAAACTTTCCTTATAGAACTGCATTTATTGCATCCTATAGATTCTGGGGGCCTGGGACTTAGCTCAGTCAGTACAGTGCAGTCTCTGAGGTCCCGAGTTCAATTCCCAGCACCACAAAAATGGGAGACGGGCGTGGCAATCCACTCCCAAGGCAATCCCAAAACAATCAGCCATTGGAAACCTATGAGGGTCGCTATGAGTCGAACATGACAGCACCTAACAATAACAACAACATAGATTCTGGTAAGTTGTGACTTCACTTTCATTTGATTCTTGGAATTTTTAAATTTCCTTCCTGATTTCTTTGGTGACCCACTGATTTTTCAAAACTGGTTGTTCAATCTCTATCTATTTGTAGCACTTTTTGGTTTGCTTGCTATTGATTTCTACTTTTATTCCACTATGATATGATTAAGATATAAGGGATGATTTCAATTTGTTTTGTATTTGTTGAGATTTGTTTTATGAACTAACATATGGCTCACTTTAGAAAAATTTCCATGTGCTGCTGAGGAGAATGTGCATTCTATAGCTGTTGGATGAAATATTCTGTAAATGTCTGTTAAGTTCATTTGATCAATGGTGCTGTTTGTCTCTGAGGTTTCTTTGTTGATTTTTTTGTTTGGATGATCTATGGACAAGAGTGAGGCATTGATGTCACCCATTATTATTGTATCTGGTCTGTCCTGTTATGTTCAGTAATGGGTTTTTTAAAGAAATTAAATGGACAAATATCTGGTGCATATATATTTTTAATCATGATATCTTTTTAATGGGTTGTTCCTTTTATTAATATATGGTGACCTTATTTATGTCTTCTGATTAATTTTGGGTGGAAGTCTACTTTGTCAGATATTGATGTGGCAGCACCTGCTCTTTCAGCTTCCACAGCATTGGTAGATTATCTGCTATCCTTTCATCTTCAGTCTGTGTGGGAAAGGGCAGCAAAGTGTGATTCTTGGAGACAATAGATAGTCGGGTCTTATTTTTTAATCAAACTTGGGAATTTGTGTCTTTTAATCGGAGCACTATCCTGCAGCCATATCACTGTGGCATACGATCCCATCAGATCTCAGAAGCTAAGCAGGGTCGGATCTGGTTAGCACTTGGACAGGAGACCACCTGGGAACACCAGGTGCTATAGGCTTAGGAGAAGGATTTGGCAACCCACTCCCAAAATCAATCAGTCTTTGAAAACCCTATGAATAGCAAAGAAGCACTGACAATACTGTTTCACCTGTTGTATGTAAGGCTGCTATGAGTTCGACACTGACTTGACAGTACCTAACAACAAGAACAATCAGAGTACAAAGACCATTTACACTTAAGGTTATTACTGGGAAGAATTCTGTCTTTCCTGTAATTTTGTTGACTATTTTTCTTGTTGGTTCATGTACTGATTTTTTTTCTTTCTCCCTTAATCGTCATGTTCCACAGTTCTTGGAAATTATGGTTGTACTTCATTTTGTTGTTTTATTTGTTTGTATCAGTTTTTGAGGATAATATCTCCTCAACCTTGTCTTCTATCCTTGATATTCTTTCTTCTGTTTGATCTAGTCTTCTGGTGTTACTTTCCATTGTGTCTTTTTATTTGTTTTTTTTCATTTCCAACATTTCCATTTTTTTCATAATCTCAATATTCTTGCAAAATTTCTCATCCAGAACCTGAACTGACTCCCTCAATTCCATTCATTTGCTTGTTTGTATCTTTTTTGAGGTCATTAATTTTTTTTTTTTTTTTTTTTTTTAGGTAATGGAGGTTGAACCCAGGGCCTTGTGCTTGCATGCTCTGCAAGTGCTGGACCACTGAGCTGCACCTTCAGCTCGGGTTGTTTTTTTTTTTTTTTACTATTTTTTTTGAAATATTTTTTTAAAACTATTTTTTTTGAAACCTTGTTTTCAGACAAGGTCTCACTAAGTTACGCAGGTCTGGTCTCAAACTTGCAATCCTCCTGTCTCTGCCTCTCAAGCCACTGGGATTACAGGCATGCACCACCACACCCGGCTCCATTAATCATTTTTATAATAAGATTTTTTAATTCTTTATCCAGCATTTCAACTGTTTCAGTATCTTTGGCTTTGTTTGTTGGGGAATTGTGATCTTTTGCAGAAGTCATAGTATCTTGTTTTATCATGTTTCTTATATTTCTCTGTTGTGATTTGTGCATTTGTTGAGAGTAGAAGTTTCTTTGGGATTTATTTGGGAATCTTCTTGGTTAGCATTTGATCTATGATGTTTATCTCTGAGGTTTCTTTGTTGAATTTTCTTTTTTCCTCTTGAGGGCTCCTATATCCCTTTAGGGATGGGAAAGCAAGGCTCTATACAGTAACAACACCTTGCCAAACTATACAGATAATTACTATATAATTAAAATTGATTTATGCCAACTACTATATTTTTTATAAACTTAGGAAGATAAATAATGTAGTGTAAGTTATGGAATGAAAATTATTAGGCCAGGCATTGTGGCTCACACCTGCAATCCCAGCAACTTGGGAGGAAGAGGCAGGAAGATAATGAATTTGAGGCCAGAGTCAGCGTGCATAACTTAGCAAGAACGTGTTTCAAAATAAAAATAAAAAATGGGCTGGGGTGCTGCTCAGTGGTAGAGCACTTGCCTGGCATGTGCAAGGCCCTGGGTTCAACCCTCTAGTACTGAAAAAAAAAGAAAAGAAAAAGAAAAAGAAAAACACATGCAATGGCACATTAAAAAGATCATACAACACAGCCAAATGAGTTTCATCCCATGGATGCAAGAATGGTTCAACACATGCAAATCAGTAAATGTAATACAGCACATAAATAGACTCAGAGACAGAAATCACATAATCCTCTCAATAGATGCAGAAAAGGCCTTGGATAAAGTTCAACCCTGTCTAAAGATAAAATATAAAAATGGGGCTGGAGATGCCAGTCAGTTCTAGAGTGCTTGCAAAGTACGTGTACAGCCCAGTGTTCAACCCCCAAATACCACACACACACACACACACACACACACACACACACACACACACACAAAGGTATTAAACATTGAGTTAAAAGTTACGAATGAGTAAAAATGACAGAGTGGAGCAGAGAAAGGGGAAGAAGAAATAAGCAGCTGGGTTAAACAAGAAAAAGAGAATAAGAAGAGGAAGAACAGAGAGGAGTGTTAGATAGAAAGGGAGAGGACAGCAAGAAATTTTAAATAGTCTGTTTGCATAATAAAGAAAACTTTATAAATAAAATTAATTAGCATTAAGAACAGCAGTAACAACTAAAAACATAAAACTCTGCTTTTTAATTTTTTGTTTAAAAAAAGAACAAAGTCTGGTATGAAAGGAGAGAAGTTTAGCACTCCTCTTGACAAGGATAGAAGAGGCCCTCAGGCCTGACAACACGCATACGGTTAAGGTATTGCCACCTACTTTGTGGCATCTAGCCATCGCTTTTAAAGACAAGTAAATGGAAGAGAAGTCTTTGGTGGGGGCGGGGGGGATGGGGAGGAGGCGCAGAAGAGGGTAAGGGGGAACCTATATGTATAATGTACAACAAAATACATATATGGAAATGTCACAATGAAAAGCATGTCAGAATGAATCACATTAAGGTGTACATTAAAAATTTCCAATTAAAAAAAAAGAAGAAAAACAAAGTGTTGGAGCCGCTTTCCTGTAGGCCCTTCAATATCATAGTCTTCCAAGTTGCAGGGCAGGACTGTTGTATTTTGAGTCTTTTTCTGTTGGGCTGGGATTTAGTTCATTTGGTACAGTGCCACTGAGTGGGCTCTGAGGATTCAGGTTCAATCCCCAGCACTGCAAACATGGGAGGAGGATGTAGCAACCCACTCCTGAAGCAATCACAAAACAATCATCCACTGAAAACTCTATGAGGGTTCACTATGAGTCGCACACAATTCCGGGGCACCTAATAAAAACAACTCTTTAGGCTGGTGCTGATCAACACCAGTCATGGGTCTGTTGTATAGCTAGGCTTCTTCAAGTCTCTCCATGGGCTCTGCCTTGTCCACCTGCACCAGGAAAAGAACTGGGAGCCAGAAGACACAGAGCTGCTAGTGGCAGAGTCTCTAGCTGCAATGCACATATGGGTGGCTCAGTTGCTTGGGTTGTTTGCCCAGCTTTTTCAGAGAGTCTGGGGTCCTCCCCTGTGCCTCGGTTGCCTGCCCAGAATCCATGGCATGCCAAGCAATTTTCATTGGTGTACAGTCACCAGCCATGGCTGGGTCATCTGCCCAGGAGCCATAGCATACTAAGCCATTTTGGGGGGATGCTCAGTTAGCTTTTTCAGTGTGGCTGCATCTGGCTCTCCCACGAACTCACAATATCCTTGTGCATCTGTCCCACACCCAGGCACTGTGGCAGGGCGTTCCTAGGCTCCTTGTTCTGCGGTTTGTCCTTGGTTTTGGGTCTCCCTGAGTAGTTCAGTCTGAAACAATGGACTCCCTCTCCAAGTGATTTCTGACTGTCACCCTCCATGGACTGAGGAGAGACAGAGCAGATTTGTTCTGTGTCAAAATGACTCACAAGGGGAGCCGCTGTCACATAGAACCCCCCACTGGGTTCAAGGCTTGTGAGATCAAGGAGCTTGCCCTGGGGGCAGGGAGGCCAGGCTCTCTTTTTCACCCAGGCCACTTAGCTTGCCTCATGGATGGGCATTTTTCTCCCCTTCCCCCGGCAAGGGGGCCCAGGCTGGAGCCTAGAGTTGTTTCTGCTCTTTTTTTCCTCAGGTAGCTTTTCTGGTTCTGAGTGTTTTTCAGCTGACCTGCTTCACTTCTGCTTTTTCCTTCAGAATGGAGGCTGGTCTTCATCATTCTGACTCTTGTCTTCCCAGTTTTGTTAGGCAGGCAATTTCTAATCTACCATCACGACCCCCTCACCAAAAAAACCTGGCTTTCATTTTTTGTGCTTTCCTTTAATACATTATTTTGATTTTAGGTTGTGAGGTGAATAAAAATTCTTAATTGTCGTGTCATTATGAAAGAATTTTTTTGTCCCTTTAAAGATGTCTATTCTTGCTAGAATTCCATTTTCCCTGGCATTAACACCGTACCTTCTTCCTCTCTGTTAGCACATATTCAATACATCTTTTTTCCATTCTTTGATTTTCAACTTTTCTGTCATTTTGTCTTAACTGTCTCTTTGGGAAATTTCATGTAGCTGTATCTTAGAGATTTCTTTCCCTCTTGATTTGCTGAGGTTTTCATGGGGCAATTTAACCCATTCACATTTATGAGGATTACTGATGTATTAAGGCTTGTTACTGCCATCTTATTCTGTATTTTAAATTTCCCAAGCTCTGTGTTTTCCTGACTGTTTCCTTTTTGCCAATTGGTTGGATTTTCTTAATTCAATTCCTGATGTCAAGTGCTTGCCTTTAAGTTTCACCTCCGATATTCAATCATCATTTGGTTTTCTTTTCATGTTGTTGTTGTTGTTAGGTGCCGGGAGTCGGTATCCAACTCATAGCGACCCTCTGTACAACAGGGGAAACACTACTGTCAGTGCTTCTCTGTTGCTCATAGGGCTTTCAATGGCAGGTTGATTTTTGGGAGGGGATTGCCAGGTCCTTCTCCCATTTCTTTTCATAGCCTACATGAATATAGTGCATCTTGTCATCATCCACTCAAAAAAGTAAAGCCCTAGTCCCACTTTACTTCCATCTTCCTTTCCACCCTACCCGCAATAGTGATACTATTTTGGATCTCCATTTCAGATTTTTTTCTGATTAACACTTATTTAGACTAATCGGAAAATTCTACTGATTTCTTTACTCACCACTGCTACCAGAATCCTTTAGCTTTTTGTTGGATTTATTTTTATTGTTTTGGCATATATCTTTTCACAGGTAAGAGTGAAGGGGCTTCATTTTTCCATCCTTAGATGTCTAAACTTGTCTTTATTTTGCCCTTACACTTGAGTGACAGCTTGACTGGTTCAAATAATTGTTCCTTGGATCCCTGAAGATATTTCCCTTGGATCTCTGAAGAGATGCCAGGATGCAGCATTGTAGCTGAATCTAATATTAATGTGCTTCCTCTTATGAGTAATCTGTTTTCCTCTGCTCTATCCTTCATGTTCTAAATTTTGCCATGACTGCCTAGTCATCTTATTTTCTCTTCTGCTTGTCATCTGGTGGCCCTTTCAGTGTAAGAACCTTTGACTCTCATTAACTAGAGAAATTTTCTTCTGTGTTTATCTTGTTGTTGTTGGTAGGTGCCATCGAGTCAAGTCTGACTCATAGCGACCCTATGTACAGCAGATTGAAACACTTGCCGATTCTGTGCCAGGCAAACCATCTTATTTATGTTTAAGCCCATTGTTGCAGACACTGTGTCAATCCATCTGGTGGAGGGTTTTCCTCTTTTGCATTGACCTGCCACTCTCCCAAACATGATGTCCTTCTCCAGGGATTGATCTCTCCTGACTACATGTCCAAAATATG
>VMDO01015461.1:0-51053 GCA_007922755.1 Pedetes capensis
AGAGAGGCTGGTGGGAGGCTTCATTGGGAAGAGTCTTAAGGAGAAAATGTTCCGGGTGGAAGAAGAGGAACCCACCGGAACTTGGGGTAGGAGGCCACAGGGAAGGACCAGACATTTGGGGAGACTCATAAGCAGCGGAGCGTCCCTGGAGCTGGATGAGAGGGGGATGGAGAGAGCGTGAAGTGGCGGTTAGGAAGCGGTTGTGGACAAGCTGAAGGACTTTGAAGTTGGACCTTCTTTATCTTTGGGGAAAGGAGGATCTGTTGAGTGTTGTTTTTTTTTTTTTTCTGCCACACGTGATCAGATAAAAGTTTTATCTTTTACAGACAGTTTTCCTCGATGACAGCTACAGAATGCTCCTGGAGGGCTGGGTCCCCATTTCTCCGCTGCTTTCTAAGCAGCCCCTTCCTTCACCGTCGATTTTAGATGTGCTCAGTTAGCATTTGCCGGCCCCGAGTGATACTGCAGCGGGCCTTGCCCGGGAGCAGCAGCTGACACTGGCCTCCGTTTTCATGACCCACAATGGTGTACGTCAGCAGGTCTTCACTGCGAGCCAAAAACACGGCCGAGGCTTTCGGTGGTCAGATGGAGCCGGCGTGGATGGCCCTCACTGGCTTCTCGCAACGCACCCGTGTTGGCTGAAGGAAGTCCAATGTGCTGGTGAGGCCCACGTTAGCCTTTCGTTGAAATGCCTCCAACAAAAATAAGCATTTGGGTCCTCATCTGTTGACCCGACAAGTCAAATGTGTGTTGTTTTTTGACTAACCTGAAAGCAGCTGCAGGTGTAGGAGGCTTCTCATTTGCATCTTTTCTCAAAATCAAACCCAAAGCTAAATCTTGTCACTCCACTCTGACCTTCCTACCCCTCCCCACCCCACCAAGGACCATGGTGTTCTTGGAAGTTGTTATTTGTAGCAGTGTTGCCTAAATTTAGTACACAGGAAAAATTCGTGGTCAGTGGGTGCTTTAAGCAAATACTTCTTCAGTTTAGAAGGATCTAGACTAAAACATGCATTAGGTAGCATAACTCCACGACCATCTTTATCTTCAGTGGTGATTTTCTACAGTGATTTCTTTAATATTTTTTTCTATGATACCAACAATGAGAGAGAGACAGAGAGGGACAGAGAGAGACAGAGAGAGAGAACAATGAATTCTAGCCCCTAGACTTCACCTATTTTTATTTTCTCTGTCGACCTCTAGTTCTTAGTCCAGAGGTATACATAAGTTTTTCTGGATGTGATTTTCCCAGGGATGTAATTTTGGCTTTTACTTTTTCCCTTTACTATTATATGACATAAGTTTTGCAAGTGCTAAGGCCTACGTGTAAATTCTTAAATTGAAGAAAAACACGAGTCAAAATGCATGGGGCGAGGCTCTGGCTGTGGCTTCCGCACATAAATGAAGCAGCATTCTGCACAGTACAAAGAGGGCCCTGTGTGAAAGGGGACAAGGAGGTCCAGCTTGGATTGGGCATCTGAAGGCACTTTCAAGTTTAGCAGTCATCATCTCTTGGGCCTGGGACCTGAAGAACCAAGGCTAAGTTTTTCAGAGTGACTTATTTTTGTTATTGTTGTTGTTGTTAGGTGCTGTTGAATCAGGTCCAACTGATAGGGACCTTCAAAGGGTTTTCTTTTTTTTTTTTTCTAATTTATGTTTTTTTATTAGTGGGACACAGAATAGTAAAGCTTTTGCTATTTCCTTTGTGCACATATTACATTGTCTTTTGTTTAACTTACATCAACTTACATAATTTATGAAACACTTTGATTAATATGTGGTAAAAATCATATGCAATTAGGGTCTTCAATGGCTGTTTTCTTTGGGATTACTTTGGGGGTGGGTTACCACATCCTTCTCCCATTTTTGTGGCGCTGGGGATCGAACCCAGGTCCTCAGAGAGTACAGAGCAGCTCTCTACCAACTGAGCTAAACCCTAGCCCAGCTACTCACTTTTAGGTTTATATAAAGGGCAGGAGCCATCAGATTCACAGACAGAGAGAGAATCGCAGCACTTCTCAGGGGCAGTGGGCAGGGAAGAATAGGAAGTTAGTGTTTAAAGGGCATGGAGTCCCAGCTTTGGAAGATGACAAAGTTCTTGAAATGGATGGTGGTGACAGTTATTCGACCCTCTGGATATAATTAAAACCATAGAATGGTACACGTGAAAATGGCCAAGATGATAGCCAGGCAAGGTGGCATGCATCTGTAGTTCCAGCTACTCAGGAAGACTGAGGCAGGGGCCCACAGGTTCGCCAACAGCCTGGGCAAAATAGCAAAACCTCACCTCAGATAACCAAATGAAAGGATCAAGATGGTAAATTTATGTTATGTACATTTTACCACAGTAAAAAAAAAAATGAGTGGTGACTGGTTGTCTACAGTGGAACGAGATTTGGCATGTAATTTTGTTAAGAGTAAGTAAGCTGCGGTCTGACTTCTGATCAGGTGAGGCTGGTCCAAATTTAAATTTTCCTTTTAATTTTATTTTTCTTTTTGGAGGTCAGTTTTTTCAGGGAACGTGGTGAGACTGGCTCTTGTCAGGGTCACTGGCTGTTCAGTGATTAGTGGGAATTAAGACGTCTGTATTGAGAACTGCGGGCTGGGATTTAGCTCAGTTGGTAGAGCGCTGCGCTGCAGTCTCTGAGGTCCTGAGTTCAATTCCCAGTACTGCAAAAATGGGAGAAGGGCCTGGCAATCCACTCCCAAGGCAATCCTGAAACAGTCAGCCATTGAAAACCCTATGAGGGTTGCTATGAGTCGGATACTGACTCGACGGCACCTAACAACAACAACAACAACATTGAGAACTGCAAAGGCCCTGTCAGAAGACCACCCCAACATTTAAAGACAAGATGCTTTCTCTGTGGAAAGGACCCCCTCAGGTCCACTCATGCTCTCTCGGGTACTGGATGGGCTGAGACGGGTAACCGAGGGTTCTAACCATGACATTTTTATTGGCAGCTAAAATATCTCTTCCATTGCATGGACGTCTGACCTCTTCGGGAACTTACTCTTCTACTTATGTTTGAGGAGACTCCCAAAAAGCTACAGTTGCATTCTTTTCTTTAATGGACAAATAATAGTTATATATATTAGTAGAGTAGGAGGTGGTATTTCACTACCTGTATACGATGGGCCCCCGACGTGTCTGTCAGCTGGTCATGCTGTGAGGGCCTGTGTGTTGCTGTGATGCTGAAAGCTATGCCACAGGTATCTCAGATACCAGCAGGACCACCCATGGTGGACAGGTTTCAGCTGAGCTTCCAGACTAAAACAGACTACAGAGAAGGACCTGGCAGCCATTGAAAACCCTGTGTATAGCAGAGAAACACTGTCAGGTGTAGCGCTGGAAAAATGAGCTCCCCAGGCCGGAAGGCATTCAAGAAACAGCTAGGGAAGAGTTGCCTCCTCAAAGTAGAGTCAACCTAAATGATGGGAATGGAGTAAAGCCCCAGTTGCTGACATGGCACAACTGAAAAATGAGAAGAAACACAGTGGCTACAGCAATGCGTTGAAACATAAAAGGATTGTGTGCGTGTCACAGTGTCGGGAATTGTTTCGTTCTGTTGGACATAGGGCCGCCATGAGTCAGACCCGACTCAAAGGCACCTAACAACAACACACAATGTGCTATGGTCAGATCAGGGTAGTTGGCATGTCCATCACCCCAGACATTTATTACTTCTTTGCCTTAAGAACATAAAAATCCTCCCTTTTAGCTATTCCAGAATATACAGCTAGTTGTTGTGAAGCATAGTTACCCTTCTGTGCTCTGGAGCACTAGAAGTGATTCCTCCTATCCAACTGCACCCCTGTGCCGTTACTCATCCTCGACCCCTCCTTCCCTTCCCACACCCTTCCCAGGCTCTGCTAACAGTGTACTCTCTACTTGTATGTGAGCCACTTTGCAGCTCCTCCGTGAGAGTAGGATTCTGCAGTACTTGTCTGTCTGTCCCTGACTTATTTCACTCCACATAATGTCCTCTTGTGCCTGCAGCCATAGCCCTGTGGCATCCGATCCCATCAGATCTCGGAAGCTAAGCAGGGTCGGACCTGGTTAGTCCTTGGGTGGGAGACCGCCTGGGAACACCAGGTAGTCTAGGCTTAGGAGAAGAACCCGGCAACCCACTCCCAAAAAACAATCAGTCATCGAAAACTCTATGGACAGCAGAGAAGCACTGACAATAGGGTTTTGTCTGTTGTATGTAGGCTCGCTAAGAGTCGGATACTGACTTGACTGCACCTAACAACAACAATAACAATGTCCTCTTGGTCCATCAACGGCACTGCAGATGATGGAACACGGTTCTTTTCTGTAACCGCTCTTCATTAGCTTTCCTGGGATTAAGACAGCAGCTTCTGCTGGGCTGGCTTTCACTTCAAAAGCAGAATGTCAACTGAGTTCCTCAGAAGACTCTTACTTAACCATGTCTTAGAAGGAACACAACAGTGAGTTTTAGAAATTGTACTTGAAACAAGCGAGAGTTTGATCTCTTTCTAAGCCTTGCGATCAGAATCTCTGCCCTGCTTTTCGAGTTCGTGCCTGTCTCGTTTTAAGTGTAATCTTTAGTTTCAGGCAAAATTCTGACTGTTGGTGGTTACTATACTTATTGAAACAGAAAACTGAAAAGTCGTAGAACCTTTGAGAATATGGACTCAGAAAGCTTTGACCTCAGTTCACCCAGAGCCCCTGGAATGCTTTCTGAACTTTCTTCTCAGGCCTGCAGGGTCCACCGTGTCTTTGAAAACCTACACACAAGACCTAACCCAGGAAGCTTTCCTCCGCAGATCTCTCTTACTGCTTTCCCTTCTTCCACATGTTCCTCATTTTTGCCCGGCATGGCTTTATTCTAATTGGTGTGATGCTTGCTGTCATGAATATTCACCTTAGTATGTTGTTGGTAGGTGCCATCGAGTCGTGTCCAACTCATAGCGACCCTCATAGGGTTTTCAATGGCTGATTATTTCGGGATGGCCTTGGGAGTGGGTTGCCACATCCTTCTCCCATTTTTGTGGTGCTGGGAATCAAACTGGGGACCTCAGAGACTGCAGAGCGGAGCTCTACCAACTGAGCTAAATCCCAGCCCCTCACCTCAATATAGGTAGAGACTGTTTCTTACTTCTTCCCCGCTGTCTTTCCTCCGGTGGCCTCCTTGTCAGTACTGCTGCAGTTCTGTGGATGTGTTAGGCCACTTGTGATGCCGTGTAGTCCAAAGAAATCAGCTGTTCTTTCTTTGTCCCCATAGGAATCTTGACAGTCTAAACGTGTAGACAGAGCCCTTTCTGTTCACAGAGCTTATTCAGGTATTTCACTGCAATATAAAATAAAGTCTGTGGATTGGATTGGATGCCATAACTTGCCATTTAGTAGCCCCATAAAAGTTTAATGACAATTGGCTTTCTGCCAATTCACTTTTTTGAGACGTCGTGGAAAGTGTTGAAGTTTTACTTATTTTTTCAGAATTTTATTTCAGGGGAGAAGATAACCAATTTGTGTTTTTTTCAAAATATTAGAGAGAATGTTGTTGCCGCTGTTAGGTGCTCTCGAGTCAGTATCCGACTCTGCATACAACAGGCCAAACACTATTGTCAGTGCTTCTCTGCTGTTCATAGGGTTTTCAATGGCGGATTGATTTTTGGGAGTGGGTTACCGGGTCCTTCTCCCATTAGAGATAAAAGGAGGAAGTAAATACCACATCTCAAGGGCTATACTGCTGGAAATGTCTTTATCGCTTACAGATTTTTCAAGTTATTCTACAATTTTTGTAAGTTCCTTTTTTTAACCTCTGAGTTTGCTATACTTTCTATAATGTAGCTAAGCACATCCTACCCCTTATCTCTGCCTCTGTCTCTACAGATCTCACCACCAGGGAGTGATCCGTTGCATAGATCTTCTTAGAGAAAACGTTCTCTCCCCATGGCATGATAACTTTGTGCAACTGCACTCATTAATCCGACGATAATTTTAAGTCGGCCCAGCTTTCTGGCGGCCCTGGGGTCTGCACGCTGCTTTCTGAATTAGTAACTAACTGTCACGAACTGTGCACATGTGCAGGCACCTGAAGCCTTTTTTAGGTTCTTTCATCTGTGGCCTTGCAGAGGTCTGGGCTTCGTTAATGACTAAGCCAAGATAAATAGATGTTCTTGGGTGGCAAGCAGCTGAACCTTTCTGACAGTTTTGACTCCTTCCATGGCTGAATTTGCATACTTCTTACTGCAGATCACCGCGGAGCAGTTCGTGCCCCGTTCAGGTGGACAGGGGAGAGGCTGATGTCGCCGGGGCATGTGTACACCACAGGCCCTTTGCATGGCATGGCCCGAAACCCAGCTGTCTTTCGTCCATGGTCACCAGGATAAGGAATGGGCACTTGACAGCCATTTCTTCCCTTGGGCATGGTGTGATCTTTGTAGGAACTGACTTTCACCCGTTCTCCGCACTCAGCAGGCTTTTCGTGAATGCCAGCTTTCGGCCAGGTGTCATTCCAGGGAAGTTTGCTGTCGTCGTCATTTTTCTACTTGAGACAACATGGTCTTGTCTTACGTTTTATTTTCTCTGTCTTGCCTTAGCAGCAGGGTGTCCCCAAAGTTATAAGTGAAAGCCACCTTGTTCTCCTTTAGAAGTTGCACAAAGAAGAGCCGATAGCTGCCACTTGCCCATCCCAACTGTGAGGCTGAGGGCCCCGCATGGTGGCCCAGGGTTGCCTCCGCCTCCTCTGTGGCTCACAGAGGGAGAATCCCCACCGCCTTCTCCCTATAGTGGGAAGATTCTCCTGCCCACCTGAAGGGCTCTCCTGCTTGGTGGGGCCAACTTCTTTTCCTTTTCTGCACCGGACCCCATGGAAGCAATGTGGCCTCCTCTGGGGACAGCCTAAAGGAAGCACCATGCTTCCCACTGATCCTGCTGTTGGTATTTATAGCAAAAGCTCTTAATAGGCAGGGAGCTGTCCACCCTACATCTGTCCAAGCTCTTCATTTTCTTTCTTTTTTTCTTTCCTTCTACTACATGTTGTTGTTGTTAGGTGCTGTCAAGTCGGTATCCGACTCATAGCAACCCTGCGTACAACAGGGGAGACACTATTGTCAGTGCTTCTCTGCTGATCATAGGGTTTTCAATGGCAGATTGATTTTTGGGAGTGGGTTGCCGGGTCCTTCTCCCATTTCCGCTGCACAGACTGGGCTGATTGTGGATCCCGCTCAGATGAAGTGGCTTCTCATCAGTGTTGGGGAGAGGCAGGTGTTTGCATCCTGTCTTGGAGGGGCCACCTGATGGGGGCTGCTGAGGCTGCATCTGGCAGTTGCAGGGAAGGTGGGCACTGGAGAATCTTCCGCCCCTCTGGAAGCGTGGTCCGAAAGGAGGCTGGAGGAAGTGGGGAGTGGGGAGGAACTTCACAAGCTCTGCTCCAATACCAACTTCACTGCTCCAATACCAAGCCTCACTTAAGTGTAAAAGGAAAAAGTCACTTCAGTGGTAGCTATAGAAAATGATCTGGGTACCTCTAGACCAACAAGCCAGGGTGGTCTCAACGGAAGGAAGGAATAAAAAGATTGCTTTTCTTTTCGCGGTAGCATTTCCTTTCCGGTTGTCTTGCCCTTTAAATCACAGCATGATACCTTAAGACCTGCAGGCCACCACTCAACCTTCCCAGCAGACCACAGCCCCAAGAGGCCAGGAAAGATGAGCACAGAGACAGAAGGAGGCTAATAGGGATGCCAAGTGGAAATCAAAGAGTGGGAATCGGCTGCTTCCCTTTCCTCTTCTGCCGGCACATCCTTGAATTCACCCCTTAGTGTGGTAGATCACAGCCCATTTGATCTCAGGTGAAATGGTCCCATTTGGATAAACAGGGAAAACACATCTTCAAGGTCTCAAGGAGCTTTTACTGACAGCTGTAATGAGTGACTACATAATTTGTAATGATTTGGGTTTTTTCAAATCATGATTAAATGATTTTTTTTTCAAAGATGGAAAAAATGCATAGAAAACATGGAGGAAAAGATGTTTTTGATTTTCTCCCTTCTCATCATTGGGGGGGCTGGGATTTAGCTCAGTTGGTAGAGCGCTGCGCTGCAGTCTCTGAGGTCCTGAGTTCAATTCCCAGCACCACAAAATTGGGAGAAGGGCCTGGCAACCCACTCCCAAGGCAATCCCGAAACAGTCAGCCATTGAAAACCCTATGAGGGTTGCTATGAGTCAGATACTGACTTGACGGCACCTAACAACAACAACATCATCATTGGGGAAGATGGGGAAGGGGACTATATCGCTCATGCCTTTAGTTGCAGACAACAGATCTCATTCTGAGTGAGCTTCCGCAGGAAGGGATTTACTAAGGCAGTTGGAAGTTTATGGTTTGCTCGGAAGAGCTGGAGAAACAGGCTCTTGGCTAAAGCTCCAGGAATGATCCCCAGGTCTTGTCACCCAGTAGCCAGCTAAGCTTTGCTACCACCTGCACCAGCAAAGCACACACTGCCACCCACCTGTCCCTTTGCCGTCCCACTCGCTAGTTCCAAGTCCGTCTCCTGTAAGCATATCAGAGCAATGAAACCCAGTCCTGAGTCTGCACCCTAACCAGCCAGATAGAGTTCCCCATTTTGTGCCAGAAAAGTGGGAGCTTTCCAACTTTGGACCGAGCTGTTCCTTCCTTCCAGGACCATGTTAGCAACTGTTGTTGTTAGGTGCCATCAAGTCACGTCAAGTCACGTCCGACTCATAACGACCCTCTGTCCCCTGGCACTGTGACATGCTGGCACTATTGTCAGTGCTTCTCTGCTATTCATAGGGTTTTCAATGGCTGGTTGTTCCAGAAGTGGTTGCCAGGTCCTTCTCCATGGCCTGCAGCACCTGGTGTTCCCAGGCGGTCTCCCATCCAAGGAGTGACCAGGCTGACCCTGCTTAGCTTCTGAGATCAGGCACGATCAGATGCCAGGGTTATGGCTGCAAACGGTATTAGCAATACAGCATAGAAATTCCTAATAATAGGAGTTAACAGTAAAAGTTGAATAAAAAATTACAAAAAGATTTCAAGAATGCTTTCAGACAAGTTGCTTTGTAAATTTACCTTCCAGGGTACATGTCTATGTCTGTATCACCATTTTATGTATCTGTCCTTCATTTCTTCTCTTATATTGGTTATTTTTCTAGTTTCTGATTTTTGTTATCTCATTATCTTAAGACATGCTAAAAAAATTCTGGGAAATTTAGCAATTATGAGAGGGTTTAAAAACGGTTCATCTAAGTCTTTATAAACCCATATTCTCTTGCAAAGATTGCTGAGACTTTTATATTTTGTATTTTTCCTTGACATTGAAGTCGTTTTGAACTATAACATCAATTCTCCCAAAAGATTGAAATCAGGTTTTGACAAAACTCAAATTTAGCATGATTTTTGAAGCATGAGTTTATATAAACTCTCCTTTAGGTTTTTATAGAAAATTAACTGAACTTCATTTTTTTGTTGTTGTTGTTTTTTTTTTTTCAAATTAGGCCGTTCTTTTTTTTTCCCCCTTTATTGGTAAATGTTGGTAGGGTACAGAGTAATACACCATCTGCTTTTTCCATTATGTAACTATTACGTCACCTTTGGTTACGCTTTTATCAACTTTTGAGGTTTATGGAAACTTTTGACTAATATGTAGTAAAATTCATACGCATATTTGGGTTACATTCCCCTAGTTGCGTTGTTTACATTGAGATCATCCTCTCCCCCTCTATCCCTCCACATTGATTCTCCTCCCCACCCCACCTTCCACAATCTTCACTTCCCTCTGCTAGTCCCCTCCCTCTTCCTCTCTACGTTTTATAGTATCCCTTCACTGCGTTTAGTTGTACATTTTTATGTATCAATTTATGTATAGGATTTTAGAGATATGTTAATCTGATATCCAAACTTTTACAATTCTGAAAAGCGAGCAAAATAAAGCAAAGTGTTTCCAGGGTGTAAAGCTCTGGTAGGTGGAATCATAACTCTCGTGATACGAAAATTGACACAGAAAGCTACGACCTGATGTCAAAATTTTGGCCATCTTTTAAGGTCTTCACCAACAGTTGCTTCCTTTTCAGGTACTGAGGATCCTAAGTTAAATGTATAGGAAATGTGGAAGAGGACCAGGCCTCTGAGATGATAGTTTGGAAAGTTGTTGACACTTACAGAAAAGTCCTCAGCTCTCACTTTTTTGATGCACCCTTTGGATTTTGTCTAAGCCCGAAAGCTGTTTGCAGCCCGGAGTATAAATCATTGTATGCCTGGCCGCCGAAAAGAACCAGGAACCTTCATTAAAGAGGTTTTGCCCAGTTCCTTGGCAACAAAAGACGAATGAAAAACTTCTCCTTTTTATGTTTCTATCCTTTGACCCGAGTAAACAGTTCCTTTAAATACTTTCCTCCACTAAGTATCCTCTTTTTACTCACATTTATGTCTCATCACTTTACAGGGAGTTAAATACCTGTGTATTCCAGCAGCGGACTCGCCATCTCAAAACCTGTAAGTTTTTTTCTGTATTATTTGGGGGTATTATGAAATAAATCCAGGGTCCTAAAGTCAAATAAGTAAAGGATTGAGAGGCCAGGAGCCCTTGGGTCCTTGCACAGCTGCCATCCAAGAAGGAGGACGTGAACCTACAGTGGTTGGAACTGGCCAAGCCAGGCCGTGGAGACCCCTTGTCGTTTCCCAGTCCTTCTGCTATGTAACACAACAGATGAATGCCCACAACAAAGTTCTGATTTTGTAAAAGGATACCCAAGCCAAACCTTTGGCTCACTTGCCTTTTCTCCAGAAGCACACCTTTCAAGAAGTTCCTAGATGCCGGGCACGGTGGTGCACGCCTGTAATCCCAGCGGCTCTGGAGGCAGAGGCAGGAGGATCGCAAGTTCGAGACCAGAGGCAGTCTGTGTAACTTAGCAAGACCCTGTTTCAAAAAGTAAAAAAAAAAAAAAAAAATGGACTGAGGGTGCAGCTCAGTGGTCCAGCACTTGCAGAGCATGCAAGCGCAAGGCCCTGGGTTCAACCCCCAGTACTACAAAAAGAAAAAAAAAAAAAAGAAGGTCCTAGATTTGGTCCCCAAAAAAGCTGGACAACAAAAATAGGGATTTGAGCTACAAACAAATAGCCACACAAGTAATTTTAAACTTTCTAGGAGGAACATTTTAAAAACAAAAAGAATTCAGGTACTGTGGCGCATACCTGTAATCCCAGAGACTTGGCAGGCTGAGGCAGGGGGATCACGAGTTTGAGGCCCGAGGCGGCCTGTACAATTTAGCGAGACCCTGCCTCAAGATAAAAAAAAAAAACGTGAGCTGAGGGTGCAGCTCCGTGGTGGAGCACTTGCCTAGCGTGACCGAGGCCCTGGGTTCAACCCCTTAGTACTAAAAAAATAGTCAAAAAGAAATGGACGCTGGGCGCGGTGGCACACGCCGGTAATCCCAGCGGCTGGGGAGGCAGAGGCAGGAGGATCGCAAGTTCGAGACCAGAGGCAGTCTGTGTAATTTAGCGAGACCCTGTCTCAAAAAGTAAAAAAAAAAAAAAAAAATGGACTGGGGGTACAGCTCAGTGGTCCAGCACTTGCAAAGCATGTAAGTGTGGGGCCCTGGGTTCAACCCCCAGTACCAAAAAAAAAAGAAAAGAAATGGACAACATTAATTATAATTTATTTTATTTAACCCAATGTAGCTGAAATCTGACGATTACAATACTCAGTATTTAAAAATGGGAAATTTTACACCCATTTTTTCATTCTGTCTTGAGCCTCTGGTGTGTGATAGACCACCTCAGTTTGAACCATATCGGGAGCCACGTGCCGCACCTGGCCATCATGTGGGATGACACATTTCTAGAGCCTGGCCGAGCTGAGCGCTAGATCTTTCTGGTTCAGGAAAGTCCAGCCCCCTGCGCCTTCACAGCTGAATAAATCTTTCATGTCGTTTTAACCTGTTTGTACCTGGGGGGATCAATTCACAAGTGCAGCCTCTCTAGATAATGCCAACCGTGTTCAGAGCAAGGGGGTGAGCATTGGCAGGAAGGGACCAGGGCTCTGGAGGCCCGTGGCAGTGGCCCCTATAACATATGCTCTTGGCTCTTCAGGAGTGCCCTGGAGGGACCATAGCGTGCCGTAGGTGGGAGTTTCCCTGAAGTCTGGATTTGACCCTTGCAGGCTGAAAGGCTGGGAGCAGATGAGCTACTCTGGGCATCCAGCAGAGCCAGCCGCTGACTCCCAGATGGATTTGTGCTGGATACTGGGGGTCAGAGGCCCCACAAGCCCCCTGCAGTAACATTACTGCATTTCTCCAGGGAAGCTACGTGCTCTGGTGGTGCTCGGGTGTTTGAGCGTCCACGGGCTTGTCCAGATTTGTCCTTCATGACTCTCAAGCACTAGCGCACACAAAGCCTACATTTCAGTGGTACATGCCACATACCCACGTCTCCTAGTCCACGTGACCAGCCTCTCCGAAAGCGCTCAGATGGTGGGACATCAACCAACCTTGAGTTTTCACTGCCGAAGAGCAGAAAAATCACAAGTTATACAATGATTTTGTGAGATCTACCTATTTCAGGGGGAAAAAAAAATGAGACTAGAGTCTGATGGACCAATGTGGGAAGAAGTGAGGTGGCCAGACAGGGGACTGGTGGCGCAGAGTAAGGGCAGGAAGGGACACGGCTAGGGGGGAAGTAGGGACAGACGTGTTCTACCCCGGGGGTTGTGTTTCCACGCGGCCTCTCGGTAATTCACAGAAACGTGACTGAGGAGGGCGGAGGAGGGATTTTACCAGGAAAAGGATTGGTGGCCTCGCCTGGATGGAGGAGAAGAGGCAGTCACAGACCAGCTCTGGTTCCTCGTCGTGTCGAGAAACAGAAGTGGTTGGAAGGGCATGGTCCCTACGGAAGGAAGTGCGCCGCGGCCTCTCTCTGAAGACCACAGCGATCTTCTGCCCATGTTTTGGTGGCTATTTTTGGGGTGGTTACTTGGCTTTCATTTTTGACCATAATTCTGCCATGCTGCTGAACTCGGTACCTGGGTGCCAGTTTGATTCTGTACAGGGCGCAGACTCTCACCCATGCAGGGTGTCTGCTGCTGGAGCAGGTGGCCGCCTGTCCTTGAGCTGCCCAGGACTCTGGCTTTGCTAGGATGCGAGAACTGTCTTTGTTGTCCATGGAGATGATCTGATGTAAGTGCTGAGTGGTCCCACATGATAGACAAGTAGGCAGTAGACCCAGGTGTCAGAAAATCTCCAACTTCAAACCATCTCCATCTCCCTTGCACCCGTCACTTTAAGGCCTCTCGTCTATAAAGTACCCACTTTCAAGATTTGATGAGACAAGGTCAAAGTTATGTCTGTGTTCTCCATCAACTCTGTTGTTGTTAGGTGCTGTCGAGTCAGGTCTGACTCATAGCAACCCTACACACAACAGAGCACAACACTACCCAGCACTGTGCCATGCACACAACCTTTTTATGTTTGAGCCCAATGTTGCAGTCACTGTGTTTCTTCTCATTTTGAGTCGTGCCACATC
Organism: Pedetes capensis; assembly: GCA_007922755.1. NCBI lineage: Eukaryota > Metazoa > Chordata > Mammalia > Rodentia > Pedetidae > Pedetes > Pedetes capensis. The sequence goes on from VMDO01015461.1 coordinate 13,509, forward strand.
AGCAAAAGGAGACCACAGGGACTTTACTCCATTCCCGTCATTAAGGTCAAGTCTACTTTGAGGAGGCTCCTCTTCCCCAGTCGTTTGTTGAATGCCTTCCAGCCTGGGGGGCTCATTTCCCAGCACTATCTGACAGTGCTTCTCTGCTATTCATAGACTTTTCATTGGCTAATTGGATTTTGGATGTGGGCTCCCTTGTCCTTCTCCCTAGTCTGTGTTTGTCTGGAAGCTCAGTTGAAATCTGTCTGCCATAGGTGGCTCTGCTGGTGTCTGAAGTACTGGTGGCATAGCTTTCATCATCCCAGCAACGTGCAAGGCCCCACACGCAGCAAGCTGACAGACACATGGAGGCCGTGAACTCTAGGCACATTAAAAGATAACAGTATGCTCCTACTCAGAGTCATTAGTGTGTCTTGAGTGTCACAGGCAAGGCAGTTGAAATAACAAGCTTGGTGCCCAGGGAACCCACTTTGATACTCAGATGTGCTCTGTAGAAGGACAGGGGAGACAGAGACTACGACGGCTTCCTTCTGAGTTCCAGCCTCTCCCCGGGTCAGTTCGAATCTTTTGGCAAAATCAGTCCCAACACAGTCACCCCCAGCTGGAGGACTACCCAGGAGTTTAATCAGCGCTCTCTTCCAAAGACACAAAGGTCCTGTGAGGTTTTAGCCCCTTCCTTGCGTCTCAGTGACGGCAGGTGCGAGCGTAGGGCCAGCAGCCTCAGGTAGGTGCAGAAGCGCCACGTTCTGGACTGATGTGCAGAGAACGTGCTCAGCCTGCTGTTTCCTTCACTGTCCTATCGCGGTCAGAATCCCTTTTCCAGCCTGACTCAGAAAAGGGCCCCCTACAACTACTGATAGGCACTTGTGCAACTTTTTGTGAAAACTTTTATGTATTTATTTATCTGTCTATTTATTTATCTGTCTATTTATTTAAAGATGGTATCACCGTATGGCCTGCAGCCGTAGCCCTGTGGCATCCGATCCCGTCAGATCTCGGAAGCTAAGCAGGGTCGGGCCTGGTTAGTCCTTGGATGGGAGACCGCCTGGGAACACCAGAAGCTGTAGGCTTGGGAGACGGACCCGGCAACCCCCTCCCAAAAATCAATCTGCCATTGAAAACCTATGAACAGCAGAGAAGCACTGGCAATAGTGTTTCGCCTGTTGTATGTAGGGTCGCTATGAGTCAGATACCGACTCGATGGCACCTAACAACAACAACAACATCACCATATAGCCCCAGCTGGCCTCAAACTCCCAATCCTCCTGCTTCAGCCTCCCGAGTGCTGGGATTCCAGGCATGTGCCACCACACTCTGCTGGAACTTTTATTTTTAATCTGTTGGTGACATCAAGCTTAGGCACAAGGAAGGCTTTTGGCATACCGATGTCCGTGGCTCTATTTCTTGCTCTACCCAAGTTATGTAGACATTGTGGAGTTGAGTTGGAACTTGGAACGCACCGTCCTTTGGTTTGGTAAGAGACAGCCTAGCCAACACTTTACGTGTCGCTTTGCCTGTTGTTGCAAGTGTTCCATTGGGAAACATGGTGTGGTTTTTAATGGTGAATGTCTTAGTCCGTTTTCCATGACTATGACAGAATATCTGAGACAGGGTAATTTATGCAGAAAAGAAGTTCACTTTGGCTCACGGTTCTGGAGGTGGAAGTCCAAGATGGGATGACCACACCCGCTGCGGGCCTCATGCCACTTCATAACATAGCAGAATGGCAAAGCAAGTGAGCGTGTGCAAAAGAGAGAAAACGGGGGCAGACCCTCCAGGTAGCGAACCCACTCCCATGAGAAAGGCATTAATCCATTCACGGGGGCTCCACCCCCATGACCAGACCCTGCCTCCCAGTCCTGCCACAGTGAGGTTCCAAGGCATGGGTTTTGTGGGGGACTCCCGCAAACCATAGCAATAAGCAGGCTCCCATTATATAATGAAACAATTAACCTGAAGGTGGCAGGCAGGACGCTTGACGCTCTGTAACCCTCCTCCTCTAGGGTTCCTGCGTTTATTACTCACCAAATACTAGGAGCTGACAGTGAGCCTTCACTTTCTGTATCATCAGCCAGTGTGGGTTGTTGTTATTGTCAGGTGCCGTCAAGTCAAGGGCCACTCATGGCAACCCTCATAGGGATTTCAATGGCTGATTGTTTCGGGATTGCTTCAGGAGCAGATTGCCACGCCCATCTCCCATTGTCACGGTGCCGGGGATCGAACCCAGGGCCTCAGGTAGTGCAGAGCGGCGCTCTACCAGCTGAGCTAAACCCTAGCTCCTTGCCCGTGTGGATGGTCTGGAGGAAAATATTCTTAATGCGTTTGATAACAAAAGTGAGAGAAATGGCGTTCATCCTTTGGAAAACTTGCTTTTGGTAGCCCAAACAATTAGAAACAGCAGCTCTTTAGTCTGGCCACACTGAATTCCTGATACCTAAGAGTTCTATTTCTCTCTTCAGTGCCCAAATAAATTCTGGAAAACTGTACCACTTACTGTCTTAAAGGTACCAATTTCAAAATTATTTTCACCTTCGAAGGTAAGACTTTATACCCTAAATCTTCCCCTGCAAATCCCTAAGCAGCAGGCATTCTGGCTTGGAGACTGACCACTGTCATTTGACAGTAACTCCTCACTGCCTAGAAAGGTCAGTTTTCTGTGACAGCCTTAATCCTTGAGAATCTCCCCGCCGGACCTTCCAGAAACTTAAAATGCAGAAACTTGGTCTGAGATAACATTAGCACAAAATTTTAGCTCAGTTCCCCCAACCACCTAGCCTGGCCAAGTCAGGAAATGTAAAAGTTCAAGTTATCAATGTCCTGGTAACCCCACGGCCCCGGCGTGGCGTGCTCTGCATGATTTTTGTTGTGATTAGAGGCATCCCAGAATGAGTGTCGCATGCACAAATCGAATGGGCCCCGGGTGGCTGGGAGTGGGCGGTTGGTAGATGATGGGTTTTAGAAATTGGTAGTGGCATTGCCTTTTTGCTTTCTCTCTAGACTTTCTTGGGGGGGGGGTGTTTTGTTTTGTTTTACTTTAGGTTTGTTTGTTGTTGTTGTTTTGGTACTGGGAGTTGAACCCAGGGCCTCGTGTTTGCATGCTCTGCAAGTGCTGGACCACTGAGCTGCACCCCCAGCCCATTTTTTTACTTTTTGAGACAGGGTCTCACTAAATTACACAGACTGCCTCTGGTCTTGAACTTGCGATCCTCCTGCCTCTGCCTTCCAAGCCTCTGCCTCCCAAGCACTGGGATTACAGGCGTGCGCCACCACACCCGTCTGGTTTTTTGGTTTGTTTGTTTGTTTGTTTTCTTTTCTTTTCTTTTTTTAAGACAGATTCTTGCTATATAGCCCAGGCTGCCTTGTAATTTGTAATCCTCCTGCCTCAGCTCTCTCTAGACTTTCTCATGTCTGTCTTGTAGGATTTGTTTTTTTGTTTTTTTGTTTTTTCAGTGTTGGGGGTTGATCCCAGGGCCTCACTCATGCCAGGCAAGTGCTCTACCACCAGGCTACTCCCCTGATCTCTTCTTTTATCTTGAGACAGGATCTTGCTAAGTGGCACAGGCTGCCTCTGGCCTCAAACTCGTGATCCTCCTGCCTGTGACTCCTGAGTCGGTGGGATTACAAAGGTGCTTGCCACAATGCCTGGCCTCATAAGATTTTTATAGCATTAAGTGAGGTGATGTGAGAAAGTGTTTTTATGAACAGTATTTCCAAAAATAAGAATATATTTTCTAGCTACTCAAGGAGCATGAATGTATTTTGAAAGTGAATGATTAAATGTACATTAGCTTGTATTTGCCAACTCTTGTTTCAGTGTTTGTTAAATTGGTATTTCATAGGTAGACATCATTAAGTAAATAATTATCTCTTTTTTCTTCTCTGTCAAGTCCAAGGGAGCTCACTCTTAGGCTATGGAGGCTGTAGCGTTGCATCATTACAAACAGAGTCTTTGTGGCATTCAGTGGTTTGAGAATCAAGCAAGTCTCCAAATTTCTTGAGGTTTTTGTGGAGAGGAGAAGCATTAGCAATACAGAGAACTTTGTTTTTTTTTCAGTACTTGGAGGTTGAACCCAGGGGTTTGCACATGCTTTGCAAGTTGTCCACCACTGAGCTGCACCCCCAGCCCATTATTTATTTATTTATTTATTTTTTTAGATTTTGAGTTAGGGTCTAAGTTATGCAAGCTGCCCCTGGCCTTGAACTCTGGATCCTCCTGCCACTGGCCCTGCCTCCAGAGTCACTGGGATTGTAGGCGTGCACCACTGTGCCCAGCTCAGAGAGCTTGTATTTAAAATATCAGGAAACTTCTTTGCTTTATTCCACCTTCCTATCTTTTTGATTTTTTGTTGTTGTTGTTGTTGTTATTGTTCAGCTAGTATTGTTTGCACTTCCAACTCCCTTTTTCTTTCATTTACCTTTTTCTTTACTTTCACTATTAAAGAGCAGGTTGGGCCCAGCACTGTGGTGTATGCCTATAATCCCACAGATCTGGGAGATTGAGGTAGAAGGAGGATTACAAGTTCGAGCCCGGAGGCAGCCTGTGTAACTTAACAAGACCCTGTCTCAAGACAAAAAATAGAAAAGGGGCTGGGGGTGCAGCATGCAAGTCCCTGGGTTCAATCCCCTCAGTACCCAAATATAAAATTCAATTAAAAATGAAGAGCAATTCTGCAAGACCAGAGCCAGCTAAGCCCTTTGGACTGCTGTGGTCTTGCTTCCAGATGGTTCCTGGGGAATTTCTGTCACAGAGTTCTCTCCTGGTCAAAGAGAAAATGAGAACTCTCTAGAAAAGGCACCATCAGTGCTTCAAACGCCCTCACTTACTCAATTCAAAGAACTGTCTTTGGTCTGAGACTGTGTCCTTACTTTTTTGGTGTTGAACTGTTCTTTTAGCAAGTATGTTGTGCTCGATGGTTAAGAGGTGTTTTTGTTTGCCTAGTTTGCCCAGTTTGCTTATCTGGCTAAATTAAGAGTAGGACACACGCATCTCCCGATGGCTTTTAATGCTGACAAAGCATGAGATAGAAAGGTCAAGGAATCACCAAGGCATACGTTGGTTAGCGAGCGTGCCATACTGCATGCTGATGGAGCTGCGCAGTGAGAAGTGTTCCTCCCCTCGATTTTAGGGACGTGGCGGGGACTTCGCCTTTAGAGTTCCAGCTGGGAGGAAGGCGGGACGGCCTGGGGGTGCAGACCAGTTCTGCCCGTGGAGGAAGAAGCCCCCAGCACGGGGCACTCCACACATTTGCTCTCCATATCTTTTAAGGAAAAGAAAAGCATTCCTTTTTAAGCAAAAAAATAAATAAGTAAAAATAAATAGAAAATAAAAGACCAACCTAAGGTGCTCACCTTTCCCGCTATTTTTCCCCTCCTTTCCTTTGTACACAATACACACATGGCCACACACGCGCGCACACGTGCACACACACGCACTCACGTGCTCGCACGCACACACCCACTCACGTGCTCACACACGCACATGCGCTCACACACGTGCACGCACACACGCACTCACACATGCACACACTCACACATGCCCACACACGCACGCGCACGTACACACACGTGCTCGCATGCACACCCACTCACGTGCTCACACACGCAATGCACTCACACACGTGCATGCACACACGCGCTCACACATGCACACACACTCACACATGCCCACACACGCACGCGCACGTACACACACGTGCTCGCATGCACACCCACTCATGTGCTCACACACGCAATGCACTCACACACGTGCTCACACACGTGCATGCACACACGCACTCACACATGCTCACACACGCACTCACACACGTGCTCACACACACATGGAGGAAAGGAGGAGCGTCCTGCTTTCCTGTGGGCGTTGTTGTCAGCACGGCCTGGTCTGGTGCTGGTGGCCTCGGGGTGTGACCAGACGCCCTTCCAGGCAGCTGGAGCCCTGGGTGCCCCCTGTGCCAGCGACATCCTTCTGAGCAGACAGGACCCACGACCCCCCAAGTCTCACAGTCTTGGCGTGAGAAGTGCTGTTGGCTTCAAAAAAGAGCCTCATGGGGCGTGGCCCCGAGCCCTGTCCCCTGTCCTTTCTCAGACCCTCGCAAGGTCAGGAAGCCCCGTCTGGTCACGGGCTCTGGGCCACTGAGGCAGAAAGGGAAGAGTGGGGGTGCTGCTCAGTGAGGAGCAAGGGGGATAGGTGGCAGCTGCAGAGCAGGTTTTGAGTCCCCAGCGGGGGGGGGGTGCCCTCCCAGACCGGGCGCAGGCGTCGGGTGCACAAGCCCAGGGCCTTTTTGGCAAGTGCGTGATGCACCTGGGGGTGTGCTTCCTCGTGGATGAGCTGGCCGGCTTCCCTCAGGCAGCGGTTATGCCTTTGTATGGAAGTAAAGGTTCACTGCCCAGCAAGCCAGGGGTGCGAATAGGGAACCAGGGTTCATTGAAACCGCCTGTGGCCACCAGTGCTTCCAGTGGGAGCTGAGCCGTAGGACCAAGCCCCGGGTACTTCCCACTGCGGAGGAGGGAGTCCAGCAGCCGGAGCTGGAGCGCATGTCATTAGTTTCGCTGGAAATCACCCACACACTCTCTGCGACACCCAGTTTTAAACCAAAGCGGCAGCGTGCGCGCCTGCCTCCTGGTTCTTCTTAGAATGGGCATTTCTAGGAATGCCTGTCTGGCCTGGCCTCGGGGCTGACTGCGCCTGCGTCCCCTTTCACAGTGGGCCTCCGTGGGTACCGTGCTCCTGGGTTGGGACAGTGAATGACCCTGTCCTGGGTCCTGCCCTGGGGCTCTGCAGCCCTGGCTCCCAACACACTGGCTGGAGCCGCATCTCTTGGGTTGTCTGGACGTGGAAAGAGCCAGCAGGGGCAGAAGCGAGGACAGCTCCCCGGGACTTCCCTGGCACTTTTACCACAGCTCTGGCTCTGGGCGGGCTTGGATGTTGCCCCGGTGAGCACACCCCACTTAATTTGCGGCCAGGCTGACTCTTGAACCCAGGTTTGACCCCACAACATGTAGGAAGACTGATGTCATTATGCGCGTGGCGTGCAAAGTGCCGGTGAGAAAACCAGGTACAAGAAGTTGCTCCTCCTCTTAGGCTTTAGTAAAGGGGCTCAGATGTCCCATCTGCAAGCCCTTGATGAGCCCACAGAGCTATGTCCCCAAGACCCCCAAGTCCTGGGTGCACTCAGAGAGGCTCTGCTAACCTTCCCGTCCTGTGGCCTTCTCGTGTGCTCTGAGGCATTCTGTGGTTTCTTTCTTCATCTGGGTGGTTTGCACTCGATTCTAGATTTGCTTTTGCTTTTCTGGCTCTCACACTCTTCCCTGTCTGTCCTTGCGGCCCCAGCCCTCCCCCACTAGAGAGAGACCTACCGATAGCAGGCAAGCGCAGGGCCTGCGTCCAGGAGAGAGATTCCTGGGGGACCACAGATTGGACAGCATGGCAGACAAAGGAACATGCCGTCTGGGCATCCCCAAAGCCAGCCAGCTGGGAGGGATCCTGGGGTCCAGACAGCCTGTTGGCTGGGGGCGGGGTGGGGGACGTCTGTGATCCAGCTCTCCCACCTTCTGACCTGGCTACCGTGCACAGTGGACAGCCCACCCTGCGTAGACCATGAGGCAGCGTGGAGATCGGCGGCCCTCAGGGCTGGATGTGTTGGCTCCAGGTATTTTAATTGTTGGATTCATTGCCCATACGAGGCAGAGCGCATTTGGCCGTCATGTGCATTGGACTGGCCACGTTCTCAGGGAGAACTTGACTAGGAAGCCTGGTGGAGGCGCTCCCAGGCCTGGGCAGCAGGGAGGCCTCCAGCTGCCCTCCAGGCATCTGGCCTCCCCGTCCCGCTGTCCTCCACCCTGGAAGTGGTGTCTGTGGTCCAAGGCGCTTGCAGCCCTTGGGCAGGAAGCGAGAGGCAAAGGTCGATCACCTTCCTTTCATCGGGAAGGGAGGATGTTTGCAGAAGTCCTCACCTGCAGCCTTCCGTGGCCAGAGCTGGAGAAGGACAGAACGTTCCCAGGGCCTTTGCTGCCCCAGCTGGCTGTGACTCGCCACACCCCAGGGCTTCCCAGCCCGAGGTCGTCACCTCCACCTCCATGCGGCTGGTTCTGCTTGAGGGCTGAGGCGCTCTCGCAGCACTGGGGCTGCCTCCTGCCTGTAGCCCTCAAACAGGCTGCCCAGCGCCGGGCTCCCATGCGCCACATCGCCCCAGCGCCCTATCTCATCCTCCGTGCACTCGGCTTCACTGCGCGGCCACCGTGGGCTTCTGCTCCGAGGTCTCTCAGTATTAACACTTCAGATCTCAAGACTGCAGCAGGAATGCATTCCTGTCCCCTGTGTTCTAAGCCAGGGACTGGGAGTAGATTTGCGATTCTCTGTTGTAAGGTGCCGTGGAGTTGGGTCCAATCATAGCTACGCTGTGTACGACAGACAAAACACTACTCCACACTGTGCCGTGCCCGGCACTATTGCCAGTGCTTCTCTGCTATTTACAGGGTTTGCAATGGCTGAGTGGGCTTCAAGGTCCTTCTTCCCAATGTACAGCACCCAGTTTTCCCAGACCGTCTCCCATCCAGGTACTAGCCAGGCCCAACCCTGCTTGTTGTTGTTGTTAGGTGCTGTCGAGTCGGTATCCAACTCATAGCAACCCTCATAGGGTTTTCAATGGCTGTTTCGGGATTGCCTCGGGAGTGGATTGCCAGGTCCTTCTCCCATTTTTGTGGTGCTGGGAATTGAACTCGGGACCTCAGAGACTGCAGCGCAGCACTCTACCAACTGAGCTAAATCCAACCCTGCTTAGCTCCCACGATCTGACAGGATCAGACGCCAGGTGGTACGGCTGCAGACATGATTCTCTGAGCAGCTTCATGGGCTCATCTGGGAGCCTTTTCCTTGGGAACATTCACAGAGGCTATCTCTCGAGGCAGTGCCAGCTAGAGGCTTCAGGTAAGGGCCTGGTGTCCTGGGGTTGGTCTCCGTGGGCTTGCCACTGGAGCCACACTTATGGTTGTCACTAGACCACGGGCATGTGTGTTGTGTGTGCTTACAGCACATTTAAAATGCCCCGTACCTCCTGCCTGTCCTCATCTCTCTGAGCACCAGCCGTGGGGCCGCTGGGTTTCTCCTTCAGTTGATAGCAGGGTGGGTTGGTTGTGCCACACGTGGGCGTCCCATCCTGACTCATCTCACTTGCCCTCGCCATTCTGCAGTTGGCAGCGAGATCTTAGTTATCGCCGATCGCCTTGCAACTCATCAGAATCCCTGCTAACTGGTCCACACTCGATCAGTGTTTAAGGGAAGTGAATTCGGTGCAGGGATGCTTTCTGTGTTTGAGGGCTTTGAAGGCTATTTGCAGTTAGAAGACATCAGAGAGGCAGGGGTGCTGCCTTCTTACCGTCTGTACTTGACCCGTATGCAGTCCGGAAGTCGCTCTGTATGGCCAGGGCACGCATGCTGCTGAGAATCCATCAAAGCCCGCCTTGCACAGCACCCTATCTCAAGTGACCAGGCATTTGAACTTGACCTCTGAAGAGCTGCGGAGCAAGGAGAAGGCTGTGTTCATGACCATGGCCCTATAGGTGGCTGTCCATGAACAGTTATGGGCTGAACAAGTGACCAGAGCAAGAAGCTAAGGGTCAGAGGGAGAGCTACGCGTTGGTGGTCATGTCGGACTTCAGAGTGTGCAGAGGACGGTGGCATGTTACCCCATCCAGCCTTCGAGGCGCCATCCCTGCTTGCTAAGTTGCCCATTGCAGGCACAGAGTGGCAGAGCAGGGATTGGAGCGGAAATGTCCATTCCCTACAGCTCTCCACTAGCATGCGGACAAGAACTCTCAAATCTAAGGGGATCGCGGTGGGCAAACGCCGCTAGGCGCTTCAGATTGTCAGAAGTAAGCTAGCTTTTAGGACTTGGGAAGCCCACATTCAGTGGACACCTCCTTCACCTGGGTCTTTGTGGCCAGGCAAGGTTCAAAGCTGGCAAGGGGGCTCCTTACCAGGCTGTTGCTCAGTATGAACGCCCCGGGCTGCGCAGGAACCACCAGCCACCCCGTCAGAGGGAACCGTACGTTTTACGGATGGCTTGCGGAGCAGTTCTGCCAAGTTCTGATCATCGGTAGTCTTCCGGTACCTCGGCATGCATGTGACAGGGCTAGAGCTCAGGCAGCCCTGGCCACAGAGAGTACGGCTAGGCTTTGCAGGGGCGGGACTCAGAGACCTTTCGAGAAAGCCCAGGTGGATTTTGGTTCTCATCACATGTTGAGCAGATGTCACTTCTTGCTTTTCTTTCTGTACCTAGGACAAGACATTTCAAAGAGAGCATTAAATTCATCCACGAGTGCCGGCTCCGAGGTGAGGGCTGTCTCGTGCACTGGTGCGTATGTCTTCTTCTGAATAATACCTAAGCATGCCCTGGCCGGCCCCGTCTCCCCCGACCCCATGTCTGTCCATGTGTGTCGAGTTATTCCACCTCAGATGCACCCTGCCCCTCCGTGTGGCGGTCACTGTTTGTTCTCGTTGAGGGCAAACCCTGACTGGTTTTGCTTTTGCTTTTGCCTTTCCTGTTCACTCACTGCTAGGATTTCTGGAGGTTACTGTCAAGGTTCCCGGACAGCAGATACTGCCCTTTGCTAGCCTGCCTCGAACATTTCGTCAGAACAGCCACCCACGGAGGGCACAGAGCCACAGGCTCACGCCTGAAACCTCAGTGGCCCGTTCAGGGCTGCTTTTCTTTCTGGAGACTTTTCATTGCAACTGTGGGTGTTTAGCAATGCATTACTGTAACATCAAAATAACCACTTCTTTCCCACTTACACACCGGGGCTTTTCTGTGTGTTTGGCTTGATATTTTTCTTTGAAACGATCTATGTAGACTCCTAGAATTATGTATGTTATTGACAGCAATCCACCTGAAGTCTGTTCTATATTGCATGGAGATTATATATATATACACATATATATGTGTATATATATATACACACACACATATATATACACACACACATATATACATATATACATATATACATATATACATATATACATATATATACATATATAAACATATATATACATATATATATATACAGGGCTGGGATTTAGCTCAGTTGGTAGAGCACTGCACTGCAGTCTCTGAGGTCCTGAGTTCAATTCCCTGCACTGCAAAAATGGGAAGAGGACCTGGCAATCCACTCCCAAGGCAATCCCGAAACAGTCAGCCATTGAAAACCCTGTGAGGGTCGCTATGAGTCGATACCGACTCGACGGCACCTAACAACAACAACAACATATATATATATATACACATATACATATCCATATATACTCCAAATCCATGGATTCAACCAACCATGGATCAAAAATATTCAAGAAAATATTTGCGTCTGTACTGAACATGTACGCTTCTTTTCCTTGGCATTATTCCCTAAGCAATATAGTACAACAGCTGTTGACTTAGCATTTACATTGTGTTAGATATAAGAAGTCACCTAGAGATTAAAGTATACAGGAAGATGTGTCCACAGCTATCTCACCCTGGTGTCCGATCTCATCAGATCTTGGAAGCTAAGCAGGGTCAGGCCTGGTTAGTCCTGGCATGGGAGACCACTTGGGAACACCAGGAGAAGGACCCGGCAACCCACTCCTGAAGCAATCAGCCATCGAAGACCCTATGAATAGCCAAGAAGCACTAGCAATAGTGCTGGGCATGGCACAGTGTCGGGGAGTGTTTCATTCTGTTGTACATAGGGTCACTATGAGTCTGATGGCACCTAACAACAACAACAGGAGGGGGATGTGCGTAGGTTACATCAAATACTATGCTGTTTGTATAAGGTACTTGAGCAACCATGGATTTTGGTATCTTCAGTAAATCCTAGAACCAGTGTCTCATGGATTCTGAGGGACAATTGTATATACACATTGCAAGCACACACACGCACACACGCACAAAGTGACACTAACATATTCAATCTGAGGATAATGCATATAAAGCTCTTAGCTTTTTTCCTGGAAAATAGTGTACCTGGCATATAGGAAGTTCTCAGTGCCAGCCACCAGTTATATTACTGCTCATAGTCATGCTAATTTGTTGTTGTTAGGTACTGTGGAGTTGGGTCCAGCTCATAGCGACCCTATGTACAACAGAACGAAATACTCCATGACACTGTGCCATGCCCAGCACTATGTCAGTGCTTCTCTGCTATGCATAGGGTTTTCAATGGCTGATTGTTTCAGAATATTTTCAGGTTTGGTGTGCCAGGTCCTTCTCCCTTTTTTTGCAGTGCTGGGGATCAGACCCACGGCCTCAGAGCATGCAGAGCAGCACTCCACCAACTGAGCTAAAGCCCAGTGCAATCATATTAATAACCTGGCTAATTTGCTTAGAGCAATGGTAGCTAGAATTCTGGAGCCAGGGCTCTGTTGTCTGTTAAAATGAAGACCGGCCGTGTGTCTGTCTCAAATGAGGTGTGACATTAACTAACCAAAAATGTAACAGTTTTTTAACTCCTGCAAAGCAGTTGCCCTGGCAGCACACATTGTTTGGCAATGTGAAGCTATAACTCCTGAGACATTGCCACTGCCGTTGGAGAGAACCCACTCTTCACAGCCACAGAAGCCACTTCAGAAAGGCGGAATGGGCTGTGAGGGCCAGGAACCCAACTGGTAGGCAGGAACATGAGACATTTTGGTGGCTTTAACAACCGTATTCTGGTGTCAGGCGTGGTGGCGCACACCTGTAATCCCAGCAGCTCAGGAGGCAGAGTCGGGAGGATCGCAAGTTCGAGACCAGAGGCAGTCTACGTAATTTAGCGAGACCCTATCTCAAAAAGTTAAAAAAAAAAAAAAAAAAAAAGGGCTGGGGGTGCACCTCAGTGGTCCAGCACTTGCAGAGCATGCAATCACGAGGGCCTGGGTTCAACCCGCAAATACTAAAAAAAAGTGAAGCATTTTACACTAATGCAGGTTGTGAATGGAATTGTTGCATTGCCCTTAGAAGCTCCAATCCCTTTGGCATGCTTCAGTTATTTTATTGTCTGAAGAAATGGGAACTATCAGAACGGGAGTTCAGGAGCAATGCAGAGTCCTAAAGCAGAAGTTTATGGGCCGTGTCCTGTGGAAAATCAATGAAAAATGAGTTGAAATGCTGACAAGATGCCTGAGATCCTAGCATCTGACACACAGGGCAGCCAGCGTGGTCCCCCTGGCATCCCTCGCAGAAGCCATGGCGGGAAGACTCTAAAATGAGGTCCTCCCAAGCCCCTGCTCCAGATGGGTGGGTGACGGATCCCCAGTTCCAGAACTGCCCTTGCAGCTGTGGCTCTCTCGGCCCCGCAGCCTGGCCGGGGTCTCCAGGAGCGTGACGCTGGTGATCGCTTACATCATGACCGTCACCGACTTCGGCTGGGAGGACGCCCTGCACATGGTGCGAGCAGGGCGGTCCTGTGCCAACCCGAACCTGGGCTTTCAGAGGCAGCTGCAGGAGTTTGAGAAGCATGAAGTGCAGCAGGTAAGCAGGCTCGGGGTGGGGGCGCTCAGGCACAAGCAGCCGCCCCGGGTCCTGGCCTCAGCCTTTCCCAATCATGGCTGTCGGAACGGAAAAGAGTCAGAGAGGACATTGGACCACGGGTGCCCCCCTCCCGCGTTCCTAAAGGAGTTGTCACCCATCCCTTGTGCCCCAGCTGCAGCCACAGGACCTAACCCTTTGTCATTTTGCTTACTCCTGAGACTCCAAATCAGCTTCTTTCTCTCCCTTTTGGTGAAGCAACATTTCCTCGATTTGGCTTCCTTTCTTCTTGTTTTTCTTTTTTGCTTTGAATCCATTTTAACTTTCAAGCTGTTGGTTTCCTCCTCCTTCCTGGTCATCCTGGGGTGGAACCCAGAACCATCTGCTTGTAGAGCAACGCTTTACCCCATTCAACTACACCCTCAGCCCGTTAACCCTTTGACTGCCTTTTTTTCTTTTTTTGGTGGTAATGGGAGTTGAACCCAGGGCCTCGCGCTTGCATGCTTTGCAAGTGCTGGACCACTGAACTGCACCCTCAGCCCTTTTTTTTTTTTTTTTACTTTTTTGAGATAGGGTCTTGCTAAGTTACGCAGACTGACCCTGGTCTCGAACTTGCGATCCTCCTGCCTCTGCCTCCCAAGCTGCTGGGATTACAGGCATGCACCATCGCTCCCGGCTTGACTGCCAATTTCAAAGCAAAATATAAGACAATGAGTATGTTATTTCTAGAAATTCTTCATGACAATGAACAAAAGCATGATTAGCAAAATAATTGGAATGCATGAGTAAAATCATCATGTAATTAGTGATATGCATCATTTGAATGAAAAAAACTCTCATAAGAAAAAATGGCATGTAATCACTATACCAAAAAATTCAGTTGAAAATATAAAAACAATAGCAGTTAGAAAAAGCAGTGTTGAGCTGGGCGCAGTGGTGCACGCCTGTAATCCCAGCGGCTTGGGAGGCAGAGACAGGAGGATCACAAGTTCAAGACCAGAGGCAGTCTGCATAACTTAGCGAGACCCTGTCTCAAAAAATAAAAAAATGGGCTGACAGTGCAGCTCTGTGGTCAAGCACTTGCAGAGCATGCAAGCTTGAGGCCCTGGGTTCAACCCTCAGTACCACAAAAAAAAAAAAAAAAAAAGAAAGAAAGAAAGAAAGAAAAAGAAAAAGCAATGTCAGGTACAATAAGAATTTATTTTATGTGTGACAGGTGTAAAACAGTTCTTACGCAATGGTACATTGCACACGGTACAGATAGTCTCGGTCCTTGTCTCAATTTTACTTTTTGAACATCTAGTGCATCTCCTTGTAGTTCCTTCAACAGGTGGGTGCGCACCCACATTGATCATGAGTCTTGCAGTGTCTAAAGGCCTGCCTCTCCCGCACTTGCATTTCACTTCACTGTTCCGTTTACCCATGTCCCAGCCATAGCAAAAGCGTTAACTTTCAAAGTTTTAAATGTGTGATCATCCAGGTAAGGCTGGGAGGGGACATATTCCAAAACTAATCATGGAAGGCCTGGGATTTAGCTCAGTGGGTAGAGCGCTGCGCTAGTCTCTGAGGTCCCGAGTTCAATTCCCAGCACCCCAAAAATGGGAGAAGGACCTGGCAATCCACTCCCAAGGCAATCCCGAAACAGTCAGCCATTGAAAACCCTATGAGGGCCTCTATGAGTCGGATACCGACTCGACGGCACCTAACAACAACAACAATCATGTAAACTCAAATTTTTAGGCTCTTCTTTGGAGTAAAAACAGGTTTGTCATCTTTATAAAATTACTCCACATTGCAAAAATTCTTTCTCTGTGTTTCTCCCCTGGATTCCTCTGTTTGGTCCTGGCTGCCGTAGACAGCGTGAGGACACATTTTTCTTGCATCTGTCACAGAACCCTTAGCAGCAGACAGTAACTGCTTCAAGTCTGCCAGACAGATGCCTCAGCGTGGCTTATTTTCCTGTCCTCGGGCCAGAGCCCTAAAGGAGCAGTTGTTTCTCTTGCTCGACACTGTCCAGCCAATCACAGGGCTACGACTGCCCGACATCCTTGTATTTCCCTGCTTGTATCTGGCAGCGTCTCTACCGTTAAGCAACAGGTGCAAGCCGCTGCATGCAGGTTGTGCAGGTGTGGCATCTAGGATTTGTTTCTGGTTTCTCCAGTATCGGCAGTGGCTGAAGGAAGAATATGGAGAGAACCCTCTGCGGGATGCAGAAGAAGCCAAGAACATTCTGGGTAAATATAAAGAGCAAGGGCGCGTGGAGCCCCAGCCGGGCACCAGGCAGTGGAGCAGCTTTTCGGCCCTCTCTCCTCTGGCCTACAATAACTACACCTCGGAGACCTGACGCAGAGGGATCCGGTGCCTTTCTTCCTGCCTCTGGTCTTCCACGCTGCCTCCGGGCCCTCTGTGCTGCCGTGCTGGTGTGCTGGCTGCCGCCGCCAAGGACTGCGAAGGGAGGCGGCCACAGCCAGGTGGAACACTCAGGGCCCCTTCCTTGCCCCAGCAACCCCGCCCAGCCCTGCGCCAGACCCTTTCTGCTCTGCCCACCTTCGCCCTGACCTCGGCCTCACCGGAGCTTGCTGTTCCTGGGATGCTGCGGGGCTGCTTGCGTGTGCCTCCTTGTGTGTGTGGGTGTGCGCGGGTGTAGATGTGAGCAAGCGTGCCTGTGTGTAGCGCGTGTGCATGTGTTGAGGGTGTGTGCCATGGTCTGTACCCGGCAAGAGCGTGTGTGCACGCGTGGGCGCTGAACGTTCACAGCGCTGGAAGTCATAATTATGATCCACACAGCCAGGATCGGTGCGGCCGCCGCTTCTTTAACCCCACATGGAAGACATTTGAACCTGAACTCTGAAAAGCTGCTCATCGAGTAGCAGCCAGTGCCTGGGAGCAGGGGGATGAGCTGCTGAAAGCAGTGCCTCCCCCAGAACTGAAGTGGTGTGGAGGGGAAGGAGCGGCCGGGCCTCTCTGAGCGAGGGGTTCCGGGGAGCCTGGAGGGGGTGCATGCACTGGGGGCAGGCTGATAGAAGCCCGTCGCCTCGGGCTTAGTGCCAGTGTGCCAGGCCCTGGGCTTCCTGACGCTTCCAGTCATGGCACCTCTTCCACCTCTCCCGTCCCCGAGTTCTACTCGGTGTCTGTTCTGTAAGGGACTCTCTAGCTGCATTTCAGTTCCACGGGAAGCAGAACTTCAGCCAAAGTTGGCAGGCACCAGGCAGCCCGTCCCGTCCCGCCTCCTCCCGTCCAGCTTCTCGCCGCCCCACCTCTTGCTGTTCCACTTTTGCAGGGGCCCCTTCTCAAGGTTTGCATGCACTTGCAGAAACTGGGGAGAGAGAGCATTTACTGAGCACCATAGCGGTTTGCATTTAAAACCCCCTGAGCATTGATTAAGCTCCTTGGTGTATGCTGTGGTTTCGATCTTTGATATCAGCTACTACCTCATTAAATGTTTCTCAAACAGGTGGGGTTTTTTTTGTTTGTTTGTTTGTTTTAGTTTTGTTTTGTTTTTGTTATTCCAGTCAGCTCTGCCTCGGAGCTGAAAATTTTTTCAGTCTCTATTGCTTTGAAGCCAAAAGGACAAATTGTCGGTTATCACTGGGCTATCTAACTTTTGCAACTTGGGCTCCCATAATGCTTTCCGGTGGGCAGAATTCTACATTCAGGCCATGATACCATCCTCCGCTGGCACTTGGGGCAGCAGGCCTCCTGAGGTGCTGTGCTGCGCGGTTCAGTGGTCCAGTCCTTTATACCAACTCAAATTTCTTAAGCATGCAGAGCCACGCAAAAACATATCCTCAACCCCTCCCTAAAAAGATGCTGCAACCCGGTTTCTCTGAATTCCACCCCAAAAAGAGCCCCTGAACAAGAAGAGCAATTGCCTGTGCGTGTGGGGTGGGGGTAAGGGGAACTCTTTGGGGACCAGGAAAAAATGAAGCTGCCAGCTCTGTGCACGAATCTAGGCCCCATATGTGCCATGAGAAAGGGAAGCAAGGCCATAGAATCACTCGTCTCCAGCTAAAACAATTTGCCTGCAAAGTTCGCTTTTTTTCTTTAAGCCAAAAATAAATGTAAATATGCTAACAGAAAAACTATGGTATAGTTCAGTGGGAGAACACTTGCCTAGCACGAGGCCCTCCAGCACTGCAGGGGGTGGGGGGGGGCACGGATAAGGAAAGTGTTTAGGATACTGGAGTGAATGCCTGAATATCTGTGTCTGTTTATGAACAACTACATGTATTCCTGCAAGTTTTGAAATGTTTTAGTTTTTGTTGCCAGTCGTGTTCTTTCTCCACAGCCACCCCGGGAATTCTGAAGTACTGGGCCTTTCTCAGAAGAGTGTAATGCACCTGAAGTTTCTGAAATATAACAAAGTTCAGGCTGGTGCTGCCAAAAAGCAAAGCAACCTAGAGGTTATTTTTTCAGTATCCAGTGGTGATTTGTAAACTCCTTTGTTTTTTTGTTTTTGTTTTTGTTTTTCATCTTAAATGGAATACATGTATAATCCTGTTGCAATATGTTGAGAACTACAGAGATTCTTTGGCAAGAGAAAGTATTTTTTACCTTAACTCCACTGCCGTGACCATTTGTTTAACCTGACGGAGGCCCACAGAATACTCTCAGGAGCCCCGGTGCACTGCTGTGCTTCCTGCTGAAGTAATCGTAACTGGCTCTGATGAACAGCTACCCAAGGAAGAAGCTGGCACTTGGGGAGTGGGCAGCGTGACCTCTGCCCCTGTGTCCTGAAATTCCCCAGCTTGAGAAGTCTCTCTTGGTATGCGTTTTACCCGTTGTTTGTGTTCTCCTCGGTGGGATTTACCAAAAGCTACACGTTTTTGTTAATAAAGAGCAACTTAACCAAGCCCAACGTCATGCGCAGTGTGTTCTTCCGTAGGTCGGGTGTGAGGGTCACAGAGCAACGCAGAACTTGCTGCTGATCTTGACTCAGAGGCTGTGCTTTCCTCCAGTACAGGTGATACTTGTTGTTGTTGTTGTTAGGTGCCGTTGAGTCAGTATCCAACTCATAGCAACCCTCATAGGGTTTTCAATGGCTGTTTCAGGATTGCCTTGGGAGTGGATTGCCAGGTCCTTCTCCCATTTTTGCGGTGCTGGGAATTGAACTTGGGACCTCAGATACTGCAGCACAGCGCTCTACCAACTGAGCTAAATCCCAGCCCCACAGGTGATACTACGCAGAACAAACTAACGTCTCCACAGCAGAAAAATCTCCACAGCAGAAAAATCGGTGTGGAGGGTGTGGGGGCGTAGCTGAGTGTTAGAGCAGTAGGGTTAGGAAGAGCAGGCTCAGGGCCCCAAGTTCCATTCCTAGAACCAAAAATAAGGAAGTAAATAAATCAATCCTTGGTGTGGTTGAAAGAAATTCAGACAGTGAAGTTATGCTTTGCCCACACAGACTGAGGACTAAATACTTAGCACCCCAGGAATTAGTGCATTTAATGCAGGAATTGTTGTTGGGTGCCGCCAAGTTGGTATCCGACTCATAGCGACCCTACGTACAACAGGCAAAACACTATTGTCAGTGCTTCTCTGCTGTTCATAGGGTTTTCAATGGCGGATTGGTTTTTGGGAGTGGGTTACCGGGTCCTTCTCCTGAGCCTACAGCACATGGTGTTCCCAGGTGGTCTCCCATCCAAGTACTAACCAGGCCCGACCCTGCTTATCTGATCTGATGGGATAGGACGCCACAGTGGTACGGCTGCAGGCAGTACAAGAATACAGCACCCAGGTTATCCATGAACAGTTGCTGCCCATTATTGAATACAGTTATTCTAATTCCCTATTCAACGTTTAATGTGAAGGAGCACAAGCTGACTGAAAGAGCAGTTTAAGTCCATCTCCTGAACTTTCCGTGTCTAAATCTGGTGGAAGAAGGTAAGTCTGGCCTAAAGAAAAGGCAGGTGGGCTCAGGGGTTGGACTGTAGGCAGCCTGCTTGACGCAGGTTCTGGTTCTAATGCCTGGAAGCTCCTGGCGTGACTCCAGTGTGGAGAGGACGCTCTGTGCTGGCAGCAGTGCCAATGGGCGTGAGGGGACATTTCAGGTCACAGAATCACCTCGGGCAGCAAAGTGCACGTTCTGACTCAGCCTGCATACCCGAGGGTGACCGCTAGCCGCCTATAGGTGCCTGCGTGTGTCTTCATGTGCTAGACAAGGAGCTCTGTGAAGATGTGGGGACGCTGAGGAGGCAGCGGCCAGTTCCCAGCACAGTCTCAGGAGGACCTTTGTGTGTGCACAGGAGACCAGGCAGCCACGGCAAGGAAACAGGGTCTGTGGGCACGGGCCCAGTCCATCAGGGTGCCCTGTCCCTCGCAGCCTGATGTCCCTTCTTGCCCTTGTTTCTTACAGCACGACTACCTCTTGCCCCCACACTCATCCTGTAATAATGGGACAGGGTGCTCCTAAGCTTTCTAGGCCTATGGTACAGTCTTATGTCACTCACTTGAGGCTCAGGGGTGCCAAGTACAGCTCACACTAAATACATCAGCGCTGCTGGGACCCAACTGCTGAGTCTCTGGACCCCAAATCAGAGGGCAGCAAGGGACGGGGACAGTGGTCTGTGGCTAGAAAAGTGCAGCTGAGTAGCTCCCGTGTCCTGCCAGGACAGCAAGTCAGACAACTGTTGGAACTTGGAACGTCTACCTGGGGCCCCGTGGTCTCTTCAGCGAGGCAGGAGCTGTGGTGCGTGGCAGCCAGCGCCTGGCCATTCTCCGGAGTTCAGAACATTTACATATACCTTATGAGATATTTTGGGGATGGGACCCCATGTAAACCTGAAATTCACTTACGTTTTATACATACCTTAAATGTACACGTGTGTGTACACACGTACGCCTGAACATAACTGCACAGTATCATCAGGGCACCTGCCTTTCAACTGTCACATTAGATCAGGTGTGGAATTTCCCACTTGTGGAAAATATCAACACCCACAAAGCTTTGGATTTGGAGTCTGGATTATTGTTGGTTTTGGTTTTTTGGTTTTGGTGCCGGGGATTGAACCCAGGGCCTTGGGCATGCAAGGCATTCGTTCTACCACCAAGCCACATCCCCAGCTGATTTTGGAACATTTTAGGTTTCAGATTTCTAGATTAGAAGTGGGGCTGGGATTTAGCTCTGTAGAGCGCTGCGCTGCAGTCTCTGAGGTCCCGAGTTCAATTCCCAGCACTGCAAAAATGGGGGAAGGACGTGGCAATCTACTCCCAAGGCAATCCCAAAACAGTCGGCCATTGAAAACCCTATGAGGGTTGCCATGAGTCAGATACTGACTTGATGGCACCTAAAAACAACAACAAGATTAGAAGTGGTCAACCTGTGGATACAACTGGTTACTGTCTGCTAAAGTTCCGGTGGACACGAACTGGTTTACTTCTAATACGGACCTTTGGAGCTGACCAAGCCCACAAAGATGAGGTGCCTTGCATGGTCCCCTGAGGCCTGATTTCCTGAGCCGGGTAAAGTGGAGCGGGTGCTGTTCTGTGGACATTGCCGGAGCTCCCTGGAAGGTGCAGGGGGCGGGAGGGGGGAAGAGCAGGTGAGTGACAGGTGCAAGGCTTCATTGAGTACCCAGTGAGAATACAGCGTTCAAGATGGAGGCCGGTTGAGAAGCAGCCATTCTCTGTAGGTGAAGAAAGCTGGTCCCCTGAACCGGGTCATGGTCATGGCAGGTAAATGGACTTGAGGGGAGGGAGCCTGGGGAGGGACAAGCAAGTATTCATGGCAGCAGGATGAAAGTGGGGAGTGAGGGCTTGGTGGCCTGTCTGGGGTCTGGGTAGCAACACAGTGGTTCTCCTCCAGCGAGTCCCAGGTGCCGTGGCCAGGAGTATGTCACATTCAGGGACCTGGACACTCCAGTAGCTCAGAAGGTAGGTGAGTGGCGGCACCCAGGGAAACGTCTGAGCCTCCATTCCAGCACCAAAACTGCTCACCAAGTGCCGCTCTGCACGCCAGCCTCTGGTCACAGAAATAGGGAACACAGGGAGAGCCACACCCCTGCCACCCCACATCAGATGGCTCCTCCCAGCCTGACCCTGAGTTATTAATAATTTTATTAAGAATGTGCTTTCAACATGCTCGTATTTATATATACACTTAGCAAGAAATCACCAAGACTGCAGAGGGCGGTTCCTCTTCCTTTCCCCTGTATTTCCCAGAGAAAGGGAGAAATAAGGTGGGGGGAGGCCTGCTGGCTCTGACTTGGCACTCGGAAGCTTCATCCCCTTCTTCAGCGGAACCTCCTTGTCCTTAGATGCTTTAAGACATAACAAGGGGTCAGAAGGGGTCCCCCTGGGGCAGCATCTCATCACGCAGAGAGGGCCAAGTACTGCTTTCCTGTCCTCTGCTAGAGACTTTGAAACTTGCGATGACAAATAACGGGACATAACTCTCTCAGCGTCATTTCTGCCAGTATCACCATCAGTGTCCTATTTTGCAGCTCAGGCTCAAATAGCTGCAATGAACATCTGAGCGGGCCGCCCGCGCTGAGCCCAAGTCTCTTTCTACCCGGGGGAAAGAGTTGCCGGTGCGTGTTTGAACATCTGCAGGTCCGGGGGTTATTTTGGCTCCAGGTCTCTATGCAAACTGTTGAGACCTGGTAGTTCACAGTTAACTTTCCTGGCGCTTCCAGTTCGGTTATTAGAGTCTGGCCGTTAAGAGAGCTATTTTAGCAGATGCCTGAAAGTGGGGGCAGTACAATATCCAAATTGCGGGAAGCAGTGGGCTTTGATGCAGAGGGAGGTTCAGTGAAGATACGTTTTGGATGAGAGCGCACTTGGGCACTTGGGCGCATTCTGTGTACAAAGGTCCGACAAAGAAAACTAGGTGGCAAGGGTTGGGGATGGTGAGTCTTTGGGGGCTATTACATCCTTCGGGCTGGGATTTAGCTCAGTTGGTAGAGCGCTGTGCTGCAGTCTCTGAGGTCCCGAGTTCAATTCCCAGCACCGCAAAAATGGGAGACGGACCTGGCAATCCACTCCCAAGGCAATCCCGAAACACTCAGCCATTGAAAACCCTGTGAGGGTCACTATGAGTCGGATACCGACTCGATGGCACCCAACAACAACAATTACGTCCTTTATGGAGTAATGCCCTTTGGGATAATGCTTGGGAGCCATGCTGGCCACATGGTCTGCCCAGCTCAGCCCAAGGAACCACAGTGCTTCCAGGGCCCCCCGCTGCTCAGGATGCGCATAAGTGACAGGCGGCATGTGAGCAGGGAACATGCCAGAGACAGGACGGTTGACAGTCTCTCCCCTCAGAGTCCACTTGCCAGGGGCTGGCCCTGCCCTCAGCATCGGAACAAACAGGAAGTGGACTTTGCTGGCGAGCAGGTTCGCAATTCGTTGACCAGCTCCGGGTTTCCCCAGGGTGCTGGTGGGGAGTCTTGTTGGAAAAGAAAAAAAATCAGAAGTCTCCCACGTGTGCATGGGAGAAATGTCACCTTCTGCTTTGCAAAGGGTGTGTCCTTCGTGGCGCCAGGCCCAAGGGGCACAGTTTCCTCCGAACGTTGTCTGGAGAGAAGGCCGTTGTGTGCCAGGGGTCAGAGGCCAGGCCTCTGCCTAGTTTTGTGCTGAGCCGCACCGAGGTGGCGACTGAGGGAAAGCAGAGAGGTGTTAGGGGAGAGACCCGTCGCCTCGCTGTTGGCAATGGCCCTTTGCACATTCAGCTCTCTGAGGAGGAACTGCAGGGTGGCTAAAATTGCTTCACACCCTGACAGTCCCTGTGCCCCAGAAGAGGTCCCCGTTCCACGCTGGCAGGGCCCTTTCCTGTCACCCTCCACCTGCCCAGAAAGAGACGCAGGTCCTGATGGTGCAGGTGGGGGTGGAGATGGCTTCGTAGCAGAGGACAGTCCCAAGTCCCTGGATGGGTGGCCAGGTGGCCCCGGGAGTCCCATGCCAGGCAGGCTTGTCTGAGGTCCAGTTGGGTCCCAGTTCCCTGGAATACCTTGGGGAAGTCCCAGAGGAGGCGCCCACTCTGGGGAACTTCTTCTCTGCCTGCCAACAGAGAAACTCCCTAGAAAGGACGAGAGGGGCCAGACGACACCCTGTCTGGTAGCACAATGATGTGGCCAGGGCCAGCTTCCTTGGTGGCATTTCTATGTCTGGGATGGCTCCTTGTGATCCCCAAAGATGGCAGGACAGTCGCCCAGTGATGGCCAACCGTCACTGAGAGCCGAGCGCACCCCAGGAATAGACACTGTAGCCTTTCCACTGTAGCCACTCCAAGAACTCAAATGAAGAGAGTCCCCTACAGGACAGAAGCCAGGGAGCCACCGTGGGGGCTGAAGCAGCCAGAGCCCCGGGAACTCCTTCCTCACCTACAGCCTAGGGCCAGAGCGGGGAGATGGTGTCCCCAGAGCCTAGTCAGGACCGGGCTGTGGCAAGGCAAGCCTTTTGAAATCGCACCCTCACCATAAGCTTGTGAGCCAGGTTTTGCTATCACTTAACAGAGGAAGGGGTTGAATTTAGTCTACCAGCCAGAAAGTAGCCAAGCCCAGACTGGAACACAACCTGAAAATGTGCCTAAAATTCCCCCTGTCCTTTGTTGTTGTTGTTAGGTGCTGTTGAGTCCCATAAAAGTCGTTGTTAGGTGCTGTTGAGTCGAGTCCGACTCATAGTGACCCTCATAGGGTTTTCAATGGCTGGCTGTTTCGGGATTGCCTTGGGAGTGGATTGCCACGTCCTTCCCCCATTTTGCGGTGCTGGGAATCAAACTCAGGACCTCAGAGACTGCAGAGCAGCGCTCTACCAACTGAGCTAAATCCCAGCCCCCCCATCCTTTAGAAATGCCAATACCACAGGGATCCCAAACCTCAGACAATGCCTTCGGTCTGGATCTGCAAAGGACGCCCCCTGCAGGAGCGTAGCATTGCGCGTGAGCGCCTGGCCTTCTACAGATGCCTTTCTGTCCTTCTTGCTCCATTGTTATGCAGGGTGTGGCATTCTAGAAACAATTGCGTTCCAAGAACCCAAATGAAGAGAATCTCCCAGAGGACAGAAGTGGGGGGGGAGGGGGAAACCTCAGTGGGGGCTGAAGCAGCCAGATCCCCAGTAACTCCTTCCTCACCTACAGCCTAGGGCCAGAGCGGGAGATGGTGTCCCCAGAGCCCAGTCAGAACCCGGCTGTGGTAAGGCAGTCATTAAGAAACACAATGCAGAAGCAGAGGCAGTTGAGGGGAAGGGCGCCATCCGGCTTCCTCCCATCCTGTGCCCTGCCAGAGTCTTCTGTGGTGACCCCAGAATGTGCTGTAGGCTTGGGAGAAGGACCCGGCAACCCGCTCCCAAAAATCAATCCACCACGGAAAACCCTATGAACAGCAGAGAAGCACTGACAATAGTGTTTCCCCTGTTGTATGCAGGGTCGCTATGAGTTGGATACCGACTCGACGGCACCTAACAACAACAATAACTATAGCCAGTGACCCTGAGATCTCCTGTGCTGGGGCAAAGGGGTCCAGCTGCCCCATGGGGTTGCTGAGGGGTGAGTCTCAGCCACAGATATTCTAGGGCCGGCAGTTGGCTCACTTGCAGGCCGCCCTGGCCCTCAGCCATGGGTGGGGCCCGGGACGCGGCAGCAGGATGGAGGAAGTGCTGCCAGCTTCCAGGAAGCATCTGAGTGGTAACCGGCTAACACTGACAGCAGGGCTGAGGGGGAGCCGGTCCACGTGTCTATTTGGAGCGCTCCCTGTGACTCACCACTTTCATCTTTAGAAAGTACTTAGAGGCATCCACGCGCCCCCAGCCTGTGCTTCCCACTGCCCCACAGGGAGCAGAGCCGGGCAGCCCTACCCTCAAAGATTGTCCTTGGGTTGGGGTGGGAAGGCAGCCACTGCCGAACATTCCACAGACAAGTGCTGAGCATGGAGTCGTAATGCACAGGGAGAGAGGACCCCAGAGGCTCAGGGGAGGGTGCCGTGGGCAGGGATGGGGAGCAGGGAAGAAGGATCGAGGACATCCTGGGTGTGGACCACTTGTGGGGCCCGAGAGAGCGTGGCAGTCTTGGACACCACCTGAGAAGTGCTTTGGAGGGTGACTGTGAGTCACAGGCCAGGGCCAGGACAGCTGAAGGGGTCGGGCTCCAGCTGCCATGGGTGGCCACCAAAGGTCCCAATAGCAGGAAGGGAAGAGGGGTTAGGAGGTGGGGCAGGGGCCACAGACTGGACAGGATGCTTCAGGGAGTCTTCCAAAGAAGAGCCACCAGCTGAGGTGACCATTAGGAGGACCACACCACCTTGTAGTGAGCGACAGCCCATGCTGGCTTGGGTTCTCCAAAAGCAGACACAGGATAGGGGTGCAAAAGGCTTATTGGGGGTCACCTCTCTCCTCCTCTTCCTCCTCCTCTTCCTCCTCCTGCTACTGCTGCCTCTGCTGCTGCTGCTGCTGCTGCTGCTGCTTCTTCTTCTTCTTCTTCTTCTTCTTCTTCTTCTTCTTCTTCTTCTTCTTCTTCCTCTTCTTCCTCTCCCTCCCTCCCCCCCCTCTCTCCCCCCACCCCAGATTAGAGTAGGCAGCAGTGGGGAAGCATAAGAGAAATTAGGGGACCCTACCTGTGCCTCCTCTCATGACCCACCCCTCAGCAGCCCCATGGGGCAGCGGGACCCCTTTGCCCCAGCACAGGAGATGTCAGGATCACCAGCTATGGAGTATTTATAAAAATAATGTGTAGCAGGTGACTCAAAGTTGATCTGTTTTTCACTACCAAGATCCAGCAATCCTAAACCATTTCAGTGACAAAACACTCACCCCAGCAACAACAACAACAAAATTCTTTTTGTTGGTCTAATTACTGCCTTTGCTATAGTTTGAAAGAAACATGTGCGTGCGTGCGTGCGTGCGTGCGTGTGTGTGTGTGTGCAGACTTCAAGTTAATACATTTTAATTACGTATCCTTGCATTACCAAGGTATACCAAAGTTAAGGCAAAGAACTCCCAATTGACAAGGAAGACCCAAGGACACAGACTCAGCCACCATATTTATCTTTCAAGAAATTCAGAGCACTTTGGAATCTGAGCTCCATAGGGGCCGTTTGGTTTCCAACACCATGGTATTCTGTGACTACACTTAAACAGCAGATTGCAAAGAGCCATCGAGTATGCAGGCATTCACTTCAGTGCCCACAATGCCTTGTGGCCGTGGGGAATGACTACTTGTCTTCAAAATATTTTGACCTTGTGTACTGCAACAGTTTGGTGGCACAGACTCTCATCAAGTCATTGCTCCTAGGGATTTCATTTTCATGCATTGTTAATTAGTAAGTTTTTTAGTTACTGTACAAATTAACGGGTTTCATTATGACATTTCACATGTGCACAGCATTATGCATTGCTTGCGTTCACCGTCTCCTCAGGATGTGAGGGTAATCTAGGTGTGACATCTGTCACCCCGCTGATGGTCAAGGTGGATTCGGCTGATCTGGCTGGCTGGCTGGGTGTTCCCTTCCTCTGTCCCCCTCCATGTGTTTCTGAGTCCCTCCCAAAGCTGTGCTCCGTGGAGGAGGACTATCTTCCCCCCCAGAGGACTGTTCTTCTGTCAAGGGTGTACGGGTAGCTGTACGGGTAGCTGAGCTGCCCTGCCGGAACCTCCAAACTACGTCCTGGGGAGTTCTCTGCCCTCTCCCCCTTTGCCTGTTGCCAGGTCTCCCTACCACACGCACTGGCTCCATTCTGGCACTGGCTGAACCCTGAGGGCCAGCAAGGGCAGTTGCATGCACCAGCTCACCCCTCAGCACCTCGGGGTACACGTCCGAGCTTCCGCTTTCACAGGGTCTCCCCGGGGGGCCACACAAATGCTCAGGTCCTTGGAACCTGTGTTAGTCAGCTTTATGTCGCTGAGGGAAAATGTGATCGACTCACAGGAGAAGAGGTTGGTGGGGCTCATGGTTTCAGAGGTCCCGGTCTATAGTCACTTGGCTCCATTGCCTTTGGGCCTGTAATGAGGCAGCACATCCTGGCGGGGAGCACACAGTGTGGAGATTACTCACCTCAGGGTGGCCAAAGGAGCAAAAGAGAGAAAGGAAGCAGCCGGGATCTTTTCAAGGGCGCACCCTGCAATGACCTAACTTCCCTCCACCAGGCCCCACCTCCTCAAAGTTCCATCACCTCCCAACAGTGCCACAGGCTAGAGAATAAGGTTGCAACACACGGGCTTTTGGGGGCCATTTAAGATCCAAACTACAAGCCAGAAGTGGTGGTGCACACCTGTAATCCCAACACTCGAGAGGCTGAGGCAGAAAGATCAACATGGGTTCAGGGCCAGCATGGGCTACATAACCAGTTCCAAGATTGCCTGGGCTACACAGTGAGACCTTGTCTCAAAAAAATAAGGCCGGGCAAGGTGGCGCACACCTATAATCCCAGGAGCTTGGGAAATGGAGGGAGGAGGATCACAAGTTCGAGACCAGAGGCAGTCTGCATAATTTAGTGAGACCCTGTCTCAAAAAGTAAAAAAAAAAAAAGGGGGCTGAGGTGCAGCTCAGTGGTCCAGCACTTGCAAAGCATGCAAGTGCAAAGCCCTGGGTTCAACCCGAAGTACGGCAAAAAAAAAAAAAAAAGAGAGAGAGCCAAACTGTACCAGACCCCGCCCTCCTCAGGGCGCCATCTTGTTAATCTTGTTACCGATGTACTCACTAAGCATAGGATAGAGCTGTCTCCTGAGAACCAAATCTCTGCTCACCAAGTTCTTCCTACTCAACCAATTTTTAAAAATATTCTGGGACCTTCTTTGCCCTCCACACAGACATTATAAGGATCTGAGCACACTGTGGAAGAGGCAGGACCCGGCTTTGCCCACTGGGAGCTTCCCAGGCCTCCTTATGTGCTGCCTTCATTCGTTCTTGAGTCTTGCTTTAAGAAAAGTGTTTAGGATAGAAATGGAGGACATTATGTTAAGTGAAAGAAACCAGGAATAGGATGAGAGATACATGGTCTCACTTGTTTGTGGAAGCTCAGAGAAGCTGACCTTTTTTTTTTTTTTTCCGGTACTGGGGGTTGAACCCAGGGCCTCGCGCCTACATGCTTTGCAAGTGCTGGACCACTGAGCTGCGCCCCCAGCCTTTTTTTTTTTTTTTTTTTTTTTACTTTTTGAGACAGGGTCTCGCTAAATTATCCAGACTGCCTCTGGTCTTGAACTTGCGATCCTCCTGCCTCCGCCTCCCAAGCCGCTGGGATTACAGGTGTGCACCACCAAGGCCGGCGTTAAACTGATTTTATAGAAGGTAAGAATAGAATTGTGGCTGGGTGCAGTGGCAAATGCCTGTATTTCCAGAGGCTCAGGAGGCAAAGGCAGGAAGATCACAAGTTTGAGGCCAGACGCAGCCTGCAATGTAATTTAAAGAGATCCTGTTTCAAGATAACAAATGGAAAGCAGGCTGAGGTTGCAGCTTAGCAGCAGGGCATTTGCAAAGTATGCATTGAAGCCCTGGGTTCAGCTACTGGGTTCAGTACTAGAAAGAAAAACAAAAAATAAGAAAGAAAGAAAGAAAGAAAGAAAGAAAGAAAGAAAGAAAGAGAGAGAGAGAGAGAGAGAGAGAGAAAGAGAGAGAGAGAGAAAGAAAGAAAGGAAAGAAAAGAAAGAGAGGAAGGAAGGAAGGAAGGAAGGAAGGAAGGAAGGAAGGAAGGAAAAGAAAGAAAGAAAGAAAGAAAGAAAGAAAGAAAGAAAGAAAGAAAGAAAGAAAAAAAGAAGGGAGAAGAAAGAAAAAGAAAGAGAAAGAGAGAAGAAAAGGAAAGAATTGTGATCAATAGAGGGTGAGGAGGAAGAAGGCAGGGGTTTACAAGGAGTTTGGACAATGGGTACCAAAATGCAGTTTGTTTTCTTGTGTTCTGTAGCAAGGTAAGGGGACTAGGTTGTTGTTGTTGTTAGGTGCCCTCGAGTCGGTATCTGACTCATAGCGACCCTATAGGGTTTTCAATGGCTGACTGTTTCAGGATTGCCTTGGGAATGGATTGCCAGGCCCTTCTCCCATTTTTGCGGTGCTGGGAATTGAACTCGGGACCTCAGAGACTGCAGCTCAGTGCTCTACCAATTGAGCTAAATCCCAGCCCCAAGGGGACTATAGTGCGCAAGAATTTATCATGTATTTTATAAAGAACTAAAGGACAAGGGGGCTGGGATTTAGCTCAGTGGGTAGAGTGCCTCTCTGCAGTCTCTGAGGTCCTGGGTTCAACTACCAGCACCACAAAAATGGGAGAATGACGTGGCAATCCACTCCCTCCTGAGGCAATCCCAAAATAGTCAGCCACTGAAAACCCTATGAGGGTTACTATGACTCGGACTTGACTTTATGACAAGAGTTAGAGGTTTCCCAAAACAAAGAAATGATAAACGTTTGAGGAAATGGAAATGTCAATTACTCTGATTTGATCACAATACATTGTATGTTGTGGTTAGATGCCATGGAATCGGGTCCAACTCATGGAGACCTTCATAGGATTTTCTATGACTAATTGTTTCAGGATTGCTTCAGGAGTGGACTGCCACCTCTTTTTCTCATTTTTGTGGTCCTGGGGATCAAACCCGCATCCTCAGAGAGGGCAGAGCAGCACTGTACCAACAGAGCTAAACCCCAACTCATACATTGTATACTTGTGTCAAAAATATCAAAATATCACACTGTACCCCATAAATATGTACAATCATTTTTAAATGTTTGGGAAATTGAATCTTATCTTCTTAAGCTTTCTTTTTATCCAGCCTTCTCACTTAGCACCTTAACTTTGTTTTATTTTGCTGTCTTAAGCTTTAAAAAAATAATTCCATATGTTCATTTGCTTTTTCTCATTTAAATCAGTTAATCAAAATGATTGGCAGATCCTGCTGGGCACTGGCGGTGTGACAGATCCCCACCCCTGAGCCTCATGCACCTCTTAAGGGGGCCAGGGCTGCATCTGGGTGCAGGTGAAAAGCTGACCCCAGCGGCTGAGTCTGTGAATTGCGTTGGCATCACCAACCAGGACCATCTTCTGGCTTCTCCTGCTCTTTTTTGGCATGGGTTTTTTTTAACTATTTTCTCTTTCTCACCATATCATTGACCTTATTCTTCTCACCCTTCACTCAGTTTCATACACATACCATCTCGTAGCCTAGTTCTGTTTACTGGATTGTCTCATTCATTGCTTTTCTCACAATTTCTACTCCTTTCTCAGAAGAGCTGGATGCAGATTGTTTGCTGTGAAACTAGCTGTGAACAAAGTTCACTGTAACAGTTGACACAGTTATTTAAAACAACTTTTCTCTTAGACATACATGACTTCTGATTCCGGACTCCCGAGCTGTTCTTTAACAGATCTCAGCCAAGTCTGAGCACCACAATCGCCAAGCCAACAAATCGACAGCCAAGTTCCACACCGGTTCGGGACTCCAACGTCGCGGTGCCTTTGCTCATAGTACAGTGCCGCACACAGAGCACAGGTACAGAAATCTGTTTTGGTTTATGTCATTGCTTCCCCTGGGTTTCTTAGAAACAAAGACCAGACTCTAAATTGAACTTTTTATATAATAGCTTTGTCCTGAGATTACAAAAAACTCATTTTTCCTTCAAAATGAAAGAAGTCCGCTTGGTTTCCAGAAAGTATTTTTACGTAGCCAGCCAGTGGCATTTCAATGAGAAGGGTCTAGAAGACAGCAGAACACTGCTAGAATTGCCAAGGGCAGAACCAAGAGACAAAGACACCAAAAAGAAGCAAGAGGCCCAGCGGAAGCTATGCAGGAGAGTGGATGGGGGTCGTGGCCCATAACTGAGAAAACGATTAGGGTGATTACTCTGGGCCGAGCAGGTGCCCCAGCAGAAGGATGTCCAAAGGGTCCCAGGGGATCACTCGCCAGGCAGACCAAAGCCACTGCCTCCATGGTGGTCTGAAAGGTCCAGGGCTGACTTGCGTGCTCGAAGAAATTCAGTTCTGCCCAGTGACAGCTGTTCATGCAGAACCATCAAACTCAAATGAAAACACTTGTAACACCAAGTTCAATGTCCCCTTTCCCCCAAGGAAGAAGTGTTTTGTTCCAAAACTGTTTCCGGGGAAAAAAAAAATCTCTCAAATCCGTGAAAAAAGAATTGAGTTTTTCGGAAGAAAATTTGAGTAGGAAAAGAATCGATGGGTCGATTAAATACTAGTTCTGAAAACAACCACTGTAAAGAGAAACTGACTGATTAGAAGACGAATCTGCCTGTGACTCTCTTGGCCGGAATAACCCGGGTGGATGTTGAGTCAATGCGCTGCACCCCACCTCTGGCTGCTGCAAGTTTACGCTCAGAGGTGACAAAGCAGAAAAACATGACGTGAAAGCCAGCCCGCTGCTTTGGAAGGGAGCCTGCCTCATGTCCCTACGGTGGCAAGAATTTTACTCTGTCCCCCGCATGCTTTCTGACCTGGTAGTGGTGTTTGACAACCGCCTATATGTGAAAAGGAAATTTTCAAAATGACTTCTGAAGCTTACATGTGTTGTTGTTGTTGTTGTTAGCTGCTGTCAAGTCAGGTCCGACTCATAGGGACCCTATGTACAACAGCACGAAGCACTCCCTGACACTGTGCCATACCTGGCCCTCTGTCAGTACTTCTTTGCTATTCACACGGTTTTCAATGGCTGGTTGTTTTGGGAGTGGGCTGCCAAGTCCTCTCAAGCCTACAGCACCTGGTGTTCCTAGGCGGTCTCCCATCCAAGGACTAACCAGGTCCAACCCTGCTTAGCTTCTGAAATCAGATGGGATTGGACACCAGAGTGGTATGACTGTAGACAGCCTTACATGTATTGATCTGCCAAAAGGAAGTAGATAACATTCCAGGTAAAGAATAAAACGTTGGCTGGGTATGGCGGCACTCGCCTGTAATCCCAGTGACAAGGGAGGTGGAGGGGGGAGTATCCAGAGTTCAAGGCCAGAGGCAGCCTGCGCAACTTAGCGAGGCCCTGACCCAAAATAAAAAATAAAAAATGAGCTGGGCATACAGCCCAACGGCAGAGCACTTTCAAAATATGTGCAAGGCCCTGGGTTCAGAGCACTTGCAAAGTATGTGCAAGGTCCTGGATTCAAGCTCCAACTACCACAAAAAGGAAAAAAAGAAAAAATAAATAAATAAAAGAGAGAGAGAGAGAGAGAGGGTGGAGAGAATAAAACGTTAGATCTTCTTTAGTGACATCACCTTTTCCTTATTTCTGTATTTTATGAGGTCCTTGTCTCCCAAATGTATTTGTTGCCCACATCCTGCTCGACAAGACGTCACTGTGAGATAGAGCTGTGCAAACCTGGGAGAAACCCACTTGTCTTTCAGTGCCTCTTAACAGCAAAAGTTAAAGACAGTGTCTTTGTGACGTTTTCTAGGAAACCCGTAGCATTTAACTGGGTCCGGGAGCCCCCTTCCTGCCCTCAACCTCCTGTTTTCAAGTGGGTCCTAATCAGAATTCTTCATGATTGCACTTGGTTTTCTGAAGTTGTACCAGACACCAGGTGGACTTCTCACGTCCCTAGCTGCCTTTGCGTCAGACAGAGACAGAATAATCACTGTGGTCCTCAGTTTACCAAGCTGAAAGATGGGCACAGCCTTCCTTAGATCCCCATGCTCTGTAAAATATCCGATGTAGAGTCATTAAAAGAAGAAAGTATCTTTCTTTGTGCAGCCTCTAGGGAAAATTCAAAATTTTAAAATTATCTCTCCTGTTCATGGTTCCCAAGGTTTTCAACTAATGGATGGGCATTTGCTTTTATTACATTTTTTTACCCCAGACTTTACCAAATGGACTTCTTGGGATAACTCAAAAACCCCAATTTCTAGCCCACTTATTGCTTTGCTTAGCTCCCTTAGCTGATGATTCTAGAAATGCTAAGTGTTCCCTCACTTACGGTCAAGCGTTCGCTCTGGTTAGTGTTTATAACATGGTCAGGAAAAGCCCCCCCAGAAGGGGAAGCCCATACCACCAGCAGCCCCAGACAGCTCTCACCCCCCCTGGTAATCACACTGTCTCTATGTAAAGAGTGCATACTTTTTTCAGTAAATTAACAGCAGCTGAACATTCTCCCTGAAGATATGTGCTGTCCTATTTACACTGAGTCCCCAGAATTTCTTTGAATAGCAGCAGTAGCTGTCATTTAATGCAAACCAAAGGAGAGAGAAAAAGAAAAAACAATTTTTTTTTCTTTTTTTTTCTTTGTGCTATGGTAGAGGTTTGAGTGGGCAGTGGGGAATTCTGAGTGGTTTCTACCCTTGTACCTCTTTAAATATCATGTCAAACTAGGTATGTCACATCACTGGTACAAATTAATTTCTATCCTAACAGAAACATAGATTTTCTGCGAGACGTGCCCATGCTCAGTGTCTGCCACAGTCCTGGCCGTGTTGAACATGGGTGCCCATGCGTTCACAGTATTTTCCATAGAAAGTTACACCCCAGCACCTAATTCAACAGCCCACTGGGTTGCATCAGGTGCTAACAGACTCTGCAGCTGTCTGACCAGCAAAAATATTATGGGCTTGCTCTAACGGTCATTTGGGCAGACAGAATGCGGAGGATCGGCTGTCTTTAGGAGAACATTCCTCATGACGGAAATCGCTGCCATTGGTTTTACCTCTTGTTTTGACTTTGTCCTTCCGTGATACTATGCCAACCTCCCCATTTTTTCGTGTTTTGTGAAAAAGTTTGACTGAGGCACACTTCCCATACAATACAATTCACCCATGTAAAGTGTATGATTCAGTGATTTTTGGTAAACGTACCAACTGTGCAGCCATTACCAGAATCTAGATTGAGAATATTTTTTTGACTGGGATAAAATCATCCCTGATCACTTGTAGTTGATTTTCACTCCCCAGGTCAACAGTGACAACTGCCCCTCTCCTTGCTGTCTGTATAGATTTCCCTTCCGGGGACATCACACAGAAACGGAACCACGCCATATAGTCTTTCCTGTCTGGATTCCTTCCCCAAGCATACGTTTTGTGAGATTTGCCACATTGTAGCCTCTATCAGCATTTCTTTTTTTTTCTCAAATAGTTTGGTTTGGTTTTTACTGGAGTTAAGGACTGCTCACCAGTGGGCTGGGCCAGTGATCAGTGGGTTGGGCCAGTGGCTCTCCACTGGGGCCAACTGTGCCCCCCAGGGGACATGTGGCAATGTCAGGAGGCATTTTTGCTGCTCACACCTGGGCTGGGAGCTGCTACTGGCATCTTGTAGATGGAGGCAACAGCACATTCTGAAGGGCACAGGAAAAGTCCCAAGCTGGGGAGCTAAATAACACCGAGGTTAAGAATCCTGTGCTAGACTTTCTTGAATTTCCATTTACTGTCAGGAGCACCTTATATATATATATGGGGTTTGGCTCAGTTGGTAGAGCGCTGCTCTGTGTGCTCTGAGGCCCTGGGCTTCATCTCCAGCACCACAAAAACAGGAGAAGGCCATGGCAGCCCACTCCTGATACAAGCCTGAAACAATATGCCATTGAAAACCCTATGAATAACAGAGAAGCACTGACATAGTGCTGGGCATGGCACAGTGTCAGAAGCGTTTCATTCTGTTTCTGTTTCATTCAGTTGAAAACCTCCTGTTTTCAAGTGGGTCCTAATCAAAATTCTTTATTATTGCACTTGCTTTTCTGAAGTCATAGGGTCGCTATGAGGGAGACACCGACTCTTAGCAAGCCTACATACAACAGACAAAACCCTATTGTCAGTGCTTCTCTGCTGTCCATAGAGTTTTCGATGACTGATTGTTTTTTGGGAGTGGGTTGCCAGGTCCTTCTCCCAACCCTACAGCACCTGGTGTTCCCAGGTGGCCTCCCATCCTAGTACTAACCAGGCCCAACTCTGTTTAGCTTCCGACATCTGGTGGGATCTGATGCCACAGTGGTACAGCTGCAGGCTTTGAACATTTAGCAATAGAAAAATAGCAAGCGATGTTAGGTGGTATAGCTCAGACCCCAGGAAGATGCAGGAATAGCTGGGAACTTAGAATAAAGGCGTTTAATAAACTATGTACAGTTCATTAGGCAACAAACCGCACCATGATTTTTAGGGCATGTACGGACCAACGTTCTGCACTCTGGGTATTTTTTGCCAGATCAGTTCCAGAATTTTGAATCCACTAAGTTATTCTTCGCTGGGATTTAGCTCAGTTGGTAGAGCACTGCGCTGCAGTCTCTGAGGTCCTGAGTTCGATTCCCAGCACTGCAAAAATGGGAGAAGGACGTGGCAACCCACTCCCAAGGCAATCCCGAAACAGCCAGTCATTGAAAACCCTATAAGGGTCGCTATGAGTCGGATACTGACTCCACGGCACCTAACAACAACAATAACATGTTATTCTTCATGGGAAGGAATAAAGTTTACAAAGCTTGAAAGCAAACAGATCTAGAAAAACAAAACTGAAGAAGCTCTTATCACCCAGCATTTGGCACAGCATAAAACCCCTCTGGGAGCTGGAAGAAATCAACCAGAATTAAAATATTTTATTCTGTCAAAGATCAGGGACTCGCTGGCCACTCCATTCTCTCCTCTGGGATGACCAAAGTGCCAAGAGATGGAATTCTATCTCTCAGTTCCTCGGAGCTTTGTGCAATGATGAATTAGCAACAAAGCGCTCTGTTTAGAGCTCTATCACGTCAGTGGAGACCGTCGTGATGTGAGTCAGTAAACTGTACTGGGAAGAGGGACCTTTGGGAATTTGATAAATAAACAGCGGCATTTCTGCTGCCCTGGACAGCGTCTCCTCACTCTGACCCCTCTTTCGCTCCAGTGGGCAGCCGTGGCTCAGGCCTGTGAGGCTCAACAGCCTTGTGGAGAACGTGCTGTTGGGAGGGAAGGGGGTTCCGGTGGCTCAGCTGCATTTTATTTTATTTTATTTACTTTTTTTATGGTACTTGAGGGTTAGATCCAGGGCCTCGCACATGCTTTGCAAGCGCTCTATCACTGGGCTGTACCCCTAGTCCATTTTTAATTTGTTTTTATCTTGAGTCAGGGTCTTGCTAAGTTACATAGGCTGCCTCTGACCTCCGACCTTCGATCTTCCTGCCTCTGCCTTCTGAGTCTCTGGGATGAGGATGTGCGCCACTGCACCCAGCCCCCTCTGCTGTATGTTGTTGTTGTTGTTAGGTGCTGTCGAGTCGGTGTCTGACTCATAGCGACCCTACATACAACAGGCGAAACACTATTGTCAGTGCTTCTCTGCTGTTCATAGGGTTTTCAATGGCGGATTGATTTGGGGGAGTGGGCTGCCGGGTCCTTCTCCCCTGCTGTATGTTAGGGCTCTGTATCTCCCCTCCTGTCTGCACCAATAGTGAGCCAGGTGGGAGATATGTGGCGGAGGGTGAGGGTGTGGCTCAGTGGCTGAGCACTTGCCTAGTGTGTGAGAGGCCCTGGGTTCCACAAAAAAGAGCGTGTGTGTGTGTGTGTGTGTGTGTGTGTGTGTCAGAAGTACACTGAGGGCAATATATACACACTGTGTATACACATCCATACGCGCACACATATGCACGCCAACACATGTCATTCCCACCGTACCGACACCCACACGCCCACACCTGCCTTGGAATTAGTATAGGTTCTCTGCGCACACTGTCTCTCTTGGCCAGATGGATATTATGTCTGTGTCGGCTGAGAAAGCTTATATTCAGAGAGGTTAGACGAGATCGTTTGCTTACAGCCCACCACCAGGAAGATACAGCGTCTGGGTTGAAACCAAGTCTCCTCTGGATTCCAACTCCAAAGAGAGAAGCAATACAAAAGAAAATCGTCCCTTTAAAAAGATGTAACTCCACACGGAAGTATTCCAGTACTCCAACAGCAGCTTCCAGGCAATCACATGGTCTGGCTACATTTGAAGCACAGGAGTGTGATAATTCTAATCCTCCCCCTCCTCTCCCTCTCTGTCTCTCTAAAATAAAACCGGCACTTTTTCCTAAAAATAAAAGCGTCACACTTTTTGCTAAAGTGGGATATTTAGCTCAGTTGGTAGAGCGCCGCTCTGCACTCTCTGAGGCTCTGGGTTCGATCCCCAGCACCGCAAAAATAGGAGAGGACGTGGCAGCCCACTCAATGGCACCTAACAACAACAACAAAAGAAGAAGAAAGTAAAATGTGTCCC